>CALNHX010001769.1:0-206424 GCA_940337035.1 Agriotes lineatus | reverse complement strand
TTTGATAATCAGGGTCGGTGTCACTGTCGCTATTTTCTTCGTGTTCATCTGGTTCAAAATCGATCTCCATCGATTCTTCGACTGATCTAAAAGTCTTTGCTGATTTGGAGGTTCCGGATTCTTATCATCTATTTCTAAAGTATGAGAGTGATAATTACTGGGAATATTTGATAAAATTGCCTCATTTTGATTTTGGGACATCACTTCTAAATCCCCCAAGCTCAAATTATTGTGTACTACTAAAAAAGGAAAGAATCAGCATGAATATTGTAGTTGCCAGCATCGAGCAGGCACAGAAAACTGTCCTCAACTAGAAATTACAGTTTTTCATGAAATTATATCTAGAATGTACTTGCATAACTATTACTTATAACTTACCAGCCATGTTTTGACGATAATTTATACTTATATACAAAATAACAATAAATTACAAAACATAACTTCTACGTACTAAACAACGTGATTGTTCGATATGCTATATGTAACTGTTTGATATCTAGATGCTCATAAATGCATCATGTAGTTAAAATAAGTTATAGGAAACAAATTATGCACTATTGCAGTATTTGAAAACCATCAGCCATTTGTAAATACAATTTTAAATAGCATGTTTCTGTCACTAACCAGTGGTCCTAAAAACAAATGTATGCATCGAAAAAAGGTCCAGAGGATCTAAATGCAAAATTCCTAATTAGCTCTGTTAATCTAAAGGGAATATAAGCATACCTGAAGGGTAGGGCGGCCATGTGAAAACCGGTACTGAAGAAATAAATTGTCACGGTCTGCATCTTGTAGGAAAATATGAATGCTTTTTAACACCCTATGACTTCGAAATAAGGCATGAGCTTTCAGATTCGTAAAGGCTTGCACGAAATGGAACTGAATTGACTTGACTTGCCGAGAAGCAAGATGGAAGTGAAAACCGATCTAAAATTTCGATCTTGCATCGTTTTTGAACACTACGGAGTGAAATTAGCTCTACTCCCGAAAAGTGAATTGACCTAGTAATAAATCATATAAAAAGGTAGTAGACATACAAGTACATGGAAAATCGAAGCAGCAATCGCCAAATCAAAAAGGGCCGTTACATCATAGCAACACAGATACTCAATATTTATTTAAAAGTCACATTGATAGTGTTACTAAATCTTTAGTAGCTACTTGTTTAAGAAAGCTGACGGAACGTGGTTTTAGTTGTTGCGAGGATGGCGCTGTATTTGTATTTTTACAGCATTTTCAATGCACTGAATTTTGTCACTTTTAATTGCCTTGCTTACATCACTGAAATTTTATGAACTAGATCATATTAGTTTTTTAATTTACACCTGTCAATTCATTGAATATTATATAGGCATTTTTTAAATATTTTGCATCAGTGCTGCCATGACATGTGTACGTTGGGTTGCAGTCATAAGTGGTAAGGAGCTTCCAGTCATGTCTCTAACAAGAACAAATACTAACCTGCCCGATTGAGTCATAGTTATTTAGATAAATCATTTAACACAATTAAATTTTCAAAAATAGAAGAACAGAAATGTCCTTGGAATAGTTGTTTTAAAATAAAGGAAAGCTGTATGCACTAGGTTTGTCTATTTCTTCAAATAAGCAAAATATTTCAAGAAGTTTAAATTTCTGAATCGATCAAGTGGAGTATCGAGCAACCATTAAGTACTTGTATTTATAGGGGTTAAGAGGTAATTTACGAAGATATGTTTAGTATACTTGGTTATCTGTGCCCTGTTATCATATGAGACTGAAAAACTGGATTACATGCTTGAAAAGAGGTAAATTTTCGAGTGGAGAGGAAAAGAGTCCGGGAAGACTAATTTATGTGCCTACCCCGAAAATGTTGATGCAGTTCACATGATACTATCAAACCGTGATATTGAGCTGAAACGAATATCCGATAAACGGAGGATTTCACACTAACACAAATGTAATGAACACTCTATAATGCACAATTTTTGCGTAATGACTTTATACTCATTTATTACATGTTGCGTGAAGGGTAGTTCAGATGCCAGAGTTCGATTCATACCCAAGTATAGAGACCAATAATACATTAAATATACAGTATCTATTGTTTTAAGGGTTAGTCTAGAGGCTATATTCTGATGCTGGGGTACGCTTGGATCTTCACAATTTACGAGTTTATTGTAACCTTTCTGGAGGCAAATTTATTGTGGCTTCCTGCGATAGTGTCCGAGTCTTGACCCAAAAGCGATCCAGGGTTGCTTTAAGGGTAAGTCCAGAGGCTGTATTCTAATACCGGGGTCTGCGGCCAAGTAGTACGAGGTAAAGCGGTTTCAATGAGGTATTTGCTGAAACCAAAGCCGGCGAGGAAACAAATACGTATGACAAAAGCGGGTTCAGACAAATTCTGGTAGCTGGAGAAGGCTGGGTCTATGGACTCAAGTGTCTTTAGTAAGCCGAGCGTTTCTCGTTTCATGCCTTTCTAGGTTTTTCTATCTGGGTAATTTTCTGGGGCCAGCTTTGATAGAAACTGCGCTGGATATCGTTGTCTGCCTGTTTCCGCAGCGCTGGGCTCCCGGCTTTATCGCGTATTCGTCTCGTCCTGGAGATGCAAGCGCCGATTGTGGCTTAACAGCGTCATTTAACTTTGGACACATTTAAGTATAAAATACTGATTTGGGTTGGTGCTAACGTCACAAACGCATCAATCACATAGTTAACGTCGATTTGGGCATGAAAAAGTCTGCAAATTTAATGCTCAAATGCTTCAAGGTCGATCACAAGTGAGCAACGGTGGAAGCGTCGCCCGTTTCGAAGATGATTCATGCATGAAACTTGAGTACATTTCTATGACCCAAAAGCGAAATAGCAATAGATGGAATATAAGCACTCTGGTTCTCTAAGGCCTAAGAAGCTTTTTGTGCCAAAATCTGAGTGGAATAATATTCTTGCTTCAGTTGTGTGGGATAACCGTGGAGGAATCATAACTGATTATTTGGATAAGAGTAAAGCAGTAATTGGATATTATTATTCTACAATGTTGAAAAATTTGCTAGAAAAAATAATAAAAAAAGACGCGGAATTGCACAAATGTGTCTTGCTGTTTGTAGGACAACGTGCCTGTGCACAAATCCCACAATACCATGAATGAAATTCACGATATATGATTCCAATAACACGAACACCCCTCTTGTTTACCAAATCCGGCTCCTTTTAACTATTATCGCTTCCTTCAAATGAAAAACAGTTTGAACGGAGGTAACTTTTCTTTTAAATAGTAATGGAAGCTGTAAAGGGCTGGTCTGCAGATCAAGAAGGAACATCAACATTGTTTAAGGTTTAGAGGCCTTGCAGGTTCGCTGTGATAAGTTTGTTATTTCCAGATGAGACTTTCAAATGTACCTTGCTTCTATAGTAGGATAATAATATATAAATACATCCAAAAACTGTATTTCAACCGTACGCAAAAATAAAGAAACTTTTATTTCTCTAATCGAAGGCGAACGTTTGTTTTCTTAATTGCTTGAATTAGGGAATATCTCCTGATTTATTCGTCAGGTAAAAACGTAGCAGCAGGTACTTGTTAGATACCGATACAGTATTCGATAGAAGTATAAATGATGATTTAATTTTACTGCAACAATCTAACTGTTCGCATCGCCATGACAATAAATTATAACCAAAAAGGTATTTAATTTTTCAACGTGCGGAAATACCAACAAGACACCAATCATAAATTAACCGCATAGCTTAGAACTACAGTTTGGCTGTAAAATAGTCAAAACAAAAACTTAGGTTTATGGTGGCACAAGCACATGCTCCCCACATCATAATTTGGAAAATTCTGCACTTACGCTGTAAGTAACCGCTGCAATAAAGTTGACTTTTACGACACAGGAAATTAATGCCACTTCCGCAGATAAAGATAGAAGGGTAAAAATAGTCGCCATTTAATTAACTGTCGACATATCTAATTGGCAGTGATACAAATTTTATGGTTTGGTACAAATTAGTTGCATTTCAAAGAGGTTGCCGATGATTTACGATTTTTGCGTTCCCGGTCGTGTCAACAAACTTCGGCAATGCGACATTCGAGACGTCGAACATGACGGTACCCATCAGAAAGTGGTTCTACACGCTGAATTACATTTATCACTTCTTTATTGGTCCACTAAAAAACAGAATTAACTGCTGGTCCTATTCTTAGTAATTGGAGTCTTTCCAGACATGGAAATTTTGGCAATGTTCAAATTGTAGTAGCAACACAATGTAAATTTATCAGAGTTTTGTAATTACGTTTATTATAACGCCATAAAAAATAAATTGCCTATGACTCCTAATGTACGTAGTAGAAGTAGTACAAAATCACTTATTCATCAAGTAGAACGTACTGTGACAGCTTACTTACAGAAAAACAGGTTTCATATTACACAAACAAAAAACTGGTAGACTATCTTATTAGTAATCTAAATCTACCCCAAGACTTGTTCAAGAAATAAATCATATTAGTTATGGAATTTGCTTATTATTTTTGACAGACTATAAATGTATCCAGAGCTCTTACCTCCAGGTTATAAAAGTCACTGAAGATACTTGCTTTATATGTTCCTGACATGCAATAAATTGCATCTGTATAATACCACCACGGTGTTAGGTCAGTTTGAAAATTCCCGCCATGGGTATATTTGGTGCTTAAGAAATGGGGGGGGGGGTCTCGGTTTCGTTCGTTGAGCTCTTACGTCAAGTTCAAGCGTGGGGATAGATCAGCTGTTACTCAGATACAATCGAGCAGAGGTTGCGTGCGATATGTTATGTGTTTTGTGAATGTGGTTGTTTGGAAAGCACCTTACTTTGCCAATTTTGAAAATCTACGACAATTATTGTCGGATAGCTTCATAAAGGCTAAGCTACTAATCCGGCCGAATACATTAAAAGGAACCCTTGTATCGCTATTTACCGTTTATCAAATATCATGTAAGGCAACGCTCGTCGCCGATAAATCTCTGGATGAATCTTTGAATTGTGCTGTCCATTCTTTATTGTCCCGCCGACACAACCCTGACAGGCCTCCCGTCACTTCGCGTGTAGAAGCACACAAATTTCACACATCGACATTTTTGAAGCTATTCATTTAGGTTAACTTGAAACAGGAGTGCCTCCTTCATCGCTAAACTTTTGGCTTTTGGCGGCCATCGAACCATTGCTCAGCCAAGATTTTGCGCAACGCTCTTAATTTTCTTGTCTTGCCGTCGATTGAATTACTGCGCAAGCTAAGTTGAACCGCTTGTATTGGATGCACTATTTACGATCATCAAACTAAGTTTGCATGCGTAACTGACCGCCAAGTTTGTATGTGCTTATAAGAGAGCAAGCTTGTTGTGAAATAAGTTGTCAGGGATATCCCGGTTAATAGTGCAATAACGCTTTCAACGCTCTCTGTCAGGTTATCAATATTGTTTTCCTTGGTGGACATGGTAATT
Source organism: Agriotes lineatus (assembly GCA_940337035.1). NCBI lineage: Eukaryota > Metazoa > Arthropoda > Insecta > Coleoptera > Elateridae > Agriotes > Agriotes lineatus. The sequence goes on along the minus strand of CALNHX010001769.1, from coordinate 200,971 downwards.
AGGTGAACATATATGAAGGTATTACCAATCGCGCGACGTGACGTCACGACAAGCGGGTAGAAGTCTTAGCAAATGTTTTGCTTACCCTTCTTTGCTGCGATCGTAGCTGCAAGGCGGACACTCTTAAATATAATGTTATGAATATTGATTTAATAGAACTCTTACATTTACTCGATGATTTCATTTTGTAAAGCGCAATGCAGTTTCGCATATTTTGAAGTGAAATTAGCTATATCAGAGATCACATAGCAAGGGAAGTTGTAAAGATTTTGATTTGAGACCACGTATATTCTCCTACTTTGCCATATGATTTGTAACGTATTTTACGCTATTTAGGAAATTTTCGTGTGTGTTGGTACTAATCTCTGTACTATACCGCTTTGGTCAATGATTCCTTTGTCACTTTAATTTGGGGTTTGTAATACGTTTGAACTGATGTAATTGTCGATGCAACCTTTCGATTTTTACGGTTAGTGAAAAATACTTACAGTTTGCAACAAGCCACACTACACCTCTTGATATATGATTAACTGCGTTATTTGCTGCTCTTTTTCTCTTTTATCCTTGACATCGGCCATCCATCTTTTCTTCTCTCTTTCTTTTGTTTACTAACGTGGCACTTATGACTCTCCTTGGAGTTTTTTTTTTCAGATATTCTTACTAAGTGACCCAATCATCTAATTCGTTGTGTATTCACCTTGAGACTATCATATATATTTCTAAATTTCTGGTCAGGATCCATGCCTCACAGCTATACAGGAGTGGGTTGTATTATTAATGTATAAGTCATCACTTTTATTGCCTTTGCTACCTCTTTACTAAAACTGATTTTAACGGATACAACTGTTACCTTCCATTACTCAGGTTCTTATTTTTTCATTAGTGCCAGGAATCTTCTCGAATAGAGCGCCTAGATATAGAAATCTCTCTACTTGCTCAGATTTGAAGGGGTACCAGGTTCTAGTTCCAATATTAGTTCACAATTTAGATTCAATATATTTTTCTATCTATTTAAGATTTGAGTCAATACATTCCGGTCAATGGCAATTTTTGTAGAGAAAAGGTAAACAGTGCTGACTTTTCTGATAAATCAGACCTGTTCTGTGAAATCCACACGTTCATATAATTTTCTTAACGACTTTATTAAATAAATCGTGAGAGACTGCCCTCATTCGGGACCCACATTGGTATTGCCAATTTTTACTTCGACTTGAATTATTATTTTTAAATTTTCTTGGGGAGATAAGTTGTTCAAGAACTGGTTCTTTATTATGGTAATTGCACCATTCTGATACAATATTTATAGATGTATCCATATAGACTACCAATATATCATGAGCTCTTACCTCCCAATCATAACTTTCAGTGACTACACTTGCTTTATTTGTTTCTTACATGCAATAAATCGTACGAACAGAATGTGGATGTGTTCGTAGATTAAGAGTAGATATTCTTAAGTCTCATGATCACATCTCAATGTTAACGGGCGCCTTGAGTTGTTGTCGCTTCTGTACATGCATTTGAATTACCAGGAGCGTTTAGGAAACTTTTGATTTTTGCGAATTAGACTTTTATAAGAGCTTTTTAGTTTAGAAAATTTTAAAATTAAAAGGAACATATTTTTGTAGCATCAAGTAAAAAATATTTTATATGCTATTTCTCATGGTACAGATTGAGGTCATTCCTACTTAACGTGATAATAAACGAAACTTTAAATACTTCAGAAGCGAAAACGTAACATTTTAGGTTTTTAACGACTAGCGAACTCTAGAAATTCATTGAACGCCGACATTTAGTGCAAAATTTATGGTACGCCTGCAAAATTAGCTCCGCAAAAGTTACCGGTAGTCTAGCAAAGTACAACAAACGCTGGCCTACTTAAGAGTCCGCTAAAATAAATAGTGGCATGTTTACACGAAATTAAATATTTACCGACCCACTTTTCCCATAAAAATTTACGTTTGCAAATTTATTGCGCCGAAACGCTCTGCACTATAAAACGAGCATCGTGAGAAGTCAATGTTCCCATTCACTATCCCTGGAACCAGCCTTCCCGATTTGAATGATGGACCATGGGTAGATAACCACAGACACTCGAAACCTTTTAAAGCCGCAGACATCAAGCTCGTTTCAACTTCATAAACAAATACGTGCCAAGTGTGTTAAAATTATGAGTTAGATCGCCTTATTTACAACTCATCTGAAAATACTCAGGTATTTCCACGTTGTCTTTACTACGAACGTCAAGATTTTCTGGAATTTTCTTGTTATTTTGAAAATGGATACATTAGATTCACTCAATATTTTTTTTCTATTCAGGCTAACTGTTTTTCTCAGTTTCCAGCTTATTACCTTTCTGTTATCTGCTGTAGTATAAACACATTGTTAAGTAGTTCATGATCTGATCTTTTCTGTGTAAGTAGTTCTGCTTTCCGTTTTTAAAATATTTTAATATACACGGAATTGTAGATAAAGGTGACACAACAGAAAATAGGAAAAGACTAAGGGATGGAAAGAGAAATCGTGACATACAAGACACGACACAGTGTAAACCATGTGGGATTAGATTGGCTCTAAGATAACAACAACAAACAGCACACAGACTGGAAGAGTATGGGAATGAGTACGACGCACAGGATAAAGAGAGAGATAAGAAGGCCAAAAACAGGAGAAACGTAGAGCGTTTACAGACTGATAGAATCACGTTGGTTAACAAACTACCAATAACTAGAAGCGAAGAAAACTTAGCAAAGACAGATATAGTAGATCTTTTACCATAAATAAATAAGTATTAATTCCTTTCTCTGTAATTTGTTGTCAAGTGTAATTCTCTACCAGTTTCTTCCGAAATCATATATAATTTCTTCAATCTTGGTTTCATTTATCCACTTAATTTGGTGTGGTCTTTATTTCCTTTCCCGCACCCATGGATTCCTGGAGTGCTTGGGGTAACTCATATTGTACTTGAACATCTGTTCCTCTTACAAATTGTATTGGTAAGGCTTTTTTCATGAGTATTCATACTTATTGTAAGAAATAGCGATTATGTTTTGTCTTGTCTCGCAGGTACATTTTAGCCATTCATTTACATGCTTTCTTCCAAAATATTTTAATATTAACTATTTATATTTAACTTGATCAAGCAATAGTTTGGACAAATCCCGTCCATGCATGTCAGTCATCGAAAACCATGTTCTGAAGTGTGAACCCATGTACAAATTTTTAAAATAAATTTGTTATCTTTATTTATATACATTGCAGCACCCATCATTTATTTATTATTATTATTATTTCGACCATTTCAAAATATAGTACTTCAAATAATGAAAAATACACTTCCTACTTTGGCTTTTATTATTAGGCTTTGCCCATTAATATCAATGCCTATTAAAATTTCTATTACTGTAAGATATTGTTCTCTGTCAAATCGATTGACAGTCATAAACGCTACATATACGCGTCCACAACGTTAGAATAAAGATTTCACGCTGACAAATGGTTTCATGACGCCCAAGGCTGGTTAGCTATTTATAATAATGAATACTGTTACAGCGGAAACTCCATTTATGACATATAGCAAGCCAAAGGCGGTTCAGTAGCTCAGAGCGAGGAGTAGATCTTAGATTTAAAGAAAAGGAGGGTTTGCTCGCGAGAGTCAAATAGTTGTACCTGGAACGAAACGGGAACCAATTCGTGTTTTTTATGGCGTTGGCTCCGGGCGATATCATGAGAAAATTCAACCAGAAAAATTCCCGTTCGGTGATAGAAAGTATTGCGTGCTCGGCTCCAAGATTTTAATCTACCTTATTTCGTCGTCTCTGAAAGTTTCAAGTATACCCTTTACAAAGCATAATCTTAAAGTAAGTTTAAGAACTCTATTAAAATAATGTCCATGAAAACACTGCATTAAACAATGGTCACAAACGATCCTTAAGATTTCTACCTGTTGGTGACGTCATGTCACGCGTTAGGCAAAATACTTTACAGTTGTCGGCAATTTTACATGGAAAAATGCTTTTCATAAACAGGAGCAATTAGCTTAAGGCGTAGCTGTACTTCTAACGAGGAAATAGAAAAGCTATAAACCTTATTGCATATCGATAAAAGGGCGTGCAGCGATAAACCAAGGGGAGCTACTTAAATACAAGGTGTTGTTTGTCTGGAGCACCACAAGTTCTCTCTCAATCCGCATTAATTCCTCCGGAACTTGAAACAGAGGGTGTAATTGTCATAACACTTGTTAGGAATGATGTGCCAACCTGCCCTTTACCAACAGGAACCTACATTTGTTGATTCTCGACACGTTATTACCAGCTGCTGTACATTAATCTACACAATATAAAACAGAACACAGAGGTTACTTTCAACGCTGTAGTGTATAACTTCAACAAAAAATTAAATGGACGCAATAAAATTAAACCTAATTTTTAGCGGACGTCATTATGTATAGAAGCTGTCTACAATAATTTTATAGAACTGATACCAGAGCACCTAATTATTAAAAATCTAAGCACAAACTACCTGGAAGAAGCTACTGTTCTGCCTCAACTAGAGTATAACGCTTCGGTGCTAGAGCTAAACGCAGCAACAAAATGCTTGAAACACTTCGTAGTTAAATTCACTTTCCTCGACACATGTACAATTCAAGCAATTGCAAAACAATTACCTTGAGCTGGTGGAAAGGCAATTCCTGGTTAACTGCAAAAGTCACCCTTCCTGCGTGCAGCATTCTTCACACATCTCGACGAGGGGGGGGGGTATATCTGGCCATTGAGTAGGTTGTTAGCCCCACAACTGCATGTACTGGGTTCATATTGAATTGTCTCGAAAAGCTGACATGGGGGAAGACAACTAGCTGCTATATCCAAAAACTGTGATTCGAAGGGTAACTTAATTAACGGAATTTGTTATGAGATTTGCCCTTTGTTATTTGTAATTATTAAAGAACCTCAGAGGTTCATCCGAGTGTAGGCCGTAAATGAAGAATGACCCTATGACAAAAGGGGCTATCAATTTTTACCCATCAATGGCAGCGCCACGCCATACTTTTTCATTTCGATGCCTCTGACTCAACGTCAAATCGCCGGGAAGCAATGGCCCCGCCGAAAATGCCGCAGCCGCAGGCTTTGAATTCGACGCTCTGTCGAGGTGACGTACTTGCACCAACACCTCAACGCGAATGGCGATTGGAAGGCGAAATTTCAATAGACAGGATGCATCCAACTTGCGTGAGGTGTAACGACATAAAGATAATTTCTATTGCGGACGATGTCAATGACAGCGAAAGTCTCCCACATATTTGCTGGTGTTTTTCCCATGCAACTCAGCGGGCTTGATGGCCTCTATATAGGATTTCATTATAAGATCAATCTAGAGGACTATGTGGGCAGGGGGCCGGTTTATTCTGAAATTAACTAAAACTAATTTTTACAAGCGGCGTTAAAAATAGAAATTAACCTAACAATATCTTGAATGGGACGACTCAGCTTAACTGGTATTGATTTTTCGTGTACAATACATATTATACAGGGTCTCGCGAAGTTCTCCCGGCACTTAAAGAGCATGTTCTTGAGATCATTCTAAGCAAACAAGTTCATATGAACATGTGTCCTATTCTCAGTAATGGATTGGTCGAGGTGGGCCACGCAATTGGTCCGCAGATCTCCAGATCTAAATTCCCTAGATTACAACATATGGGGTTGGATAAAGAAGTTGGTGTACGAAGAGAAAGTAGAACCATGGGAGGCTTTAATTTAGCAAATTTTGAACTCTTGAACGCGTGGTATTCACAGGCGTGCGGCTAAATGCATTGAAGTAGGAGGTGGAATTTTTGAACATTTATAACTACGTTCTTTTAAATTATAAGTCTGCAGTCCTTTATTTTGTTATTTTTGATGTCATAGAAATAAAAATTGTTTAAGGTTAATTTATTTTGATATGTGTATAGCTCAATAAATACTGAGAATAGGATACATGTTCATCTGAACTTTTTTGTTTGAAATGATCTCAAGAACATGCTCCTTAAGTGCCTGGAGAACTTCGCAAGACACCCTGTATTTCGTGGCTGAACCCTGTCAAACACGAAATATAGAAAAGTTGCTTTGCTGAATTCCAGCGATTTTCTAGGATTTATTGTAGGAAGAAAATGGCATCCACACATGATCTACTATTTCGAAAGCCTTATTGTTTCTCGGCTAAGTTTATATGTACGTTGAGCTTTTCTTTAATCGTTTTTATTAAGATGTTAAGCATTGTGTTAATACCCCTTTATTCTGTGGTTTAGTTTTATATTCCTCCCCAAATAGTGGAATTTGAATGTTTGTTCTATATTCTGTTCGACTTGGAATGGGAAAATAATAATATAAGATTAATATATAATGTGAAAGAGCTGTAATTTGTACACACTATTGCACAGCACAGAAACATAAAGAAATATAAGAGAAGACTATGTTCAGGAGTGAACATCCAGAGCACCGAGAAGAAGAATAAGAGAAAGAATTGCGTTTAACATCATATTGCAATAAATAGAAAAAATAAAATGTTTTAAAGAAAAGAAGCGGTATACATTATAAATTAACAATTTATCATGTAAAAAACTCGCCAAGAAAGGCTCGTTTATTTGCGATACACTAGTTGGCACCGGCATGCTCAAGAACATCTCCTTTGCCACCTAGATGGCTTTCGCTTGTAGCATTTGTAATTATTCTCGGAGGTTCGCTACTGAGCGGCTCCAGAACGTTGTTCACGTCTCTCGATGTATCCCTATAGGTGCTGCTCTAGAAAATTCAGCATCTTTTATATTTATCTGTGAGTTGTGAGTAGCGCGTAGGGAAAGTTTTTTAGTGATTAAGGCAGACAGTGTAAATCGCAATTCTTGTTTGTTGTGGCATTACATAGTTATGTATATCTTGGTTGTGCTTGTTTTATCGCGAAGCCTATCGATACAGACGCGCATCGTGTTTACGTTACAGATTAGTTTTTTGGAAAGCGCCTACAGGCTACTTTTCCGTGATCGATTGCTGATGCTACTGGGCTTCACCCTTTTAAATCGTTTCAAGCCCTGCATGCTATTTGAAACGCCCAATTTACTTTTAGATCAAATTCAACGGTTTCTTTTCAATATTTAACTCGTTCGTTGTATTTCTGTTTTGTGCCTAACGGAGTTCTAGTATAATTTAATAATATGTAAATTCCTCGGTCGTTTTGCATTTAGCAATTCGGTGTAACATTTTTTGTGTTCTTCCTATACAAATTGTATAATTTCACTTTAACTTAGTAATCACTTTGTTTAGAACTGCCACGCATCTTTTAAATATTAACATGTAGTTATCTGGGGAGTTTTGAACTTAGCGACCCAATTTAAGATGGCTGTGGCCACTTTGAACCAATTGTGCCCAGGTATTTTTCATCTGTATTCAAACGGTTTAGCTATTAAAACCCCGTGTTCGTCCTTGCTACTGGTATATTATGTTTTATTTGGCCCAACCGATATGTACTCAGAACCTACGTTAGAGTAAGCTAGAAATGAGTTTTACTTAGATTTTTTACCGTTTGACTTTTTTGTTGTGTTCGTGCTTCACGACTGGGGCACTTTTCTACTTTGTTTTATTTTGTGTCATTGAATAACCTTAAGAATCATGGCCTGATCTTTACCCGTGACAACAAACCGCCGAAAGTTTTAGCTAGTTCGGGTTGTGGTCGCCTTTTTGTTGAACGGCGGTACAAACCGAGGGGTTAACCACTTCACGCAATCTTGTCACAAATTCCTCCGCAATCTCCGAAATCACAACGGAAATCCTCCGCAATCCACGCACTCACCTCGCAATCTCTCCGCAATCCACGAAATCGTTCCGAAATCCACGAAATCGTTCCGAAATCCACGAAATACCACCGCCTGCTCTGGTCTAAAAACATCGTAAAGGTATTACAGGCGGATGGGAAAGTATAACCTCTCCTATAGGATGGTTCCCACTTTCAAAATTGTGATAATAATAGATATTTATGTATTTAGTGTGTAAAGAGAGCCATTTTGGTATGAGGATGCGAGTTTCGTGCCGAGCGGTAGCGAGGCGCGAAAAAGCAACCGAATACCAAAATGGCTCTTTACACTCGAAATACATACAAAATTTTTTCTACGGTCTTAAATAAATAACAAAATTGTTAAATAATTGAAATTTCGATACACACCATTTGATGAAGTCGTTGTACCGCCGTTCATAATGGCCGCGCGATTTGGCCGGCAACAACACTCGTCGGTTGCTGTCTGGGTCGCTTCAAATACTTCAGGCGGGGTGCAATTACCTTCAGATTCCATCTTCAACTTCACGAAAACTCACAAACTCAATAAATCTGTTGCGTGATGATGGACGCACCGTGATGCAATTGTCAATAATTTTAGCCAGTTCCAGAAAAATGACGAATTAAATTAATAATCAGGTTAGCCATGGCGATGCGTAAAGTAAAATGAAGTGACGCGATTATGTCATTAAGACATTGTTTGCGTGGTTGCGATGCTAAAATGGTTACTAGGGAAAAAATGTGTGAATCGCTAACTTTTCGCATTGACAGTGAGCGCTTAATAGTCAGTTTTAAAGGTGACCGTAGAAAAACATATTTTTGCCAACTACGTCGCATTTTTGTTCTTCAACTGGCTCCATAAAATTTTCAAAAACATATTTTGATTGGTCTTCACAATTTTTTAAATTATGATATATGATAATATTTACACTTCTTCTAGTTATAACAAGAGATATTTTAGACTTATTCCTTGACAAATTGTTGACTACTAGCTTTCTGCACCCAAATTGGGCGCGAAATAATTCATTGAATGCAATTTGTACATTTTGTGTGTCGAGTTAATTTTGAGGTCAACTATCAACAAAAAAAATCCACATAAAAAAGTCACTTATAAAAATTTGAAATCCTTACTACTCGCTTACTTGCATCGCCCTGAGTCGATTGACACCAAAATCAGCCAATTTGGCCCACGGGTTCGCTCTCAAAGTGGTGTCAAGCAAGCAATGAAAATTGTTATGTCGGATTCAAAAAAGAGTATACTTCATTTTGTATGTATGTATGTATGCATTACCGGTACCCTCATTTTACCTTGCGGTGTAGAGGCTGGTATTTATTCGCTTGCGTCTGGCGGTGCAATGCTCAACTTGCCCCGGATTCGGATTACAAAGTTTTAGCGCCAAGGTACCTACATCCTAATCGGTTAGTATAGTAACTATTATATAGTAAGAGACAGTTTGTTTTACTTCCCTCATCTAAAAGACGAAGTAAGTAATGTAATCGAGAAAAAATCACCTACCGAGATTTCTTCAGATCTTCCCGTTTCAAGGTCTCTAAATGATGAAAAACAGGTTTTCTCAATTCCGTTTGTCTGCCTGTTGGCGGTATAATTCAAAAACTATTTGTTGGAGGATGACGCTATTGTGCATGCAGATTATATGTCTGCCGTGCATGAAACCAAGAAAATTTCAGAAATATATATATAGGGTGAGCACCTTAAAAAAATAATTTTGTGTATTTTTGCGTTAACTGAGAAATAAATGAAAGTAATAATTTGCACATAGGTTAGGCTTTACACTTGACAAAAATAAGACCCAACAGATACAGGATAATGTCGCAAAAGAGTCAGAACGTTTCAGCAATAAAACCGTTCTGTTAAATACAGCCGCCCGTCGCACTCGTACCAGTGGGGCTGCATGAGTCACTGTAACATATCGACGCGGTTACAATCGCATAGGCAGATGATGTAGATCGAATTCCACCACCGGTAATTTTTTTAAATTGGTAATTGATGTAGTTCGCATAACCAAGTGTTTCGTTTTATTGTATCAGTATTATTGGGCTCGTTACGATATTTTTAGCCTTATTTTCCTTTGATTTTTCAAATTGTTTAAAGTCACTTGGGTGGGACGTTAGAGTAAAACAATTCCATGCAACGTCCCTTCCATAACGATTCGTCGGCCCGCTTTTCAATTTGTTTTCTTTTCAAATTGATTTAGTTTGAATTACCGACTGGTTCCTTTTATTGTTGCAGTATTATTAGGAACAAGCAATCCAGTGAGACAAGTATCTCATTTAAAAAAACAAAAAAGACCGTTTTTCAAATAGAACGCGTATTAAATAAAAACTGTACCCAGACCTGGAAGGTGTCAAAGTGGTTGCCTAACCGATCGACGTTTTAAGGCGCAGAGGGTCGCAGCTCCGTTTGGCTGTTGAAACATTTTTATTTAATACGCGTTCTATTTGAAAAACGGTCTTTTTTGTGATTTCTCGAAAACCGGAAGTGTCACGTGATTGAAATTCAGTTCCTGAGCTGACATGACCATTCCAAACGTATAACTTTCATAAATGTTTTCTCTATCTCTTACGGTTTGGCTGCTGAAACAGCGTCCCGGACGGACGGACAGACAAGTCTATTAGATAAAGGATGTTAAGATACTTTTACCCCCAGTTGCATTTGATTTTTCAAAATATTTAGTGTCACAACTTCCACTTCTTTTGTTTGCAAGTAGTAATATACAAGTAAGAGTAAGTAAGATACCAGTAATAATTTGCACATAGCTCAGGATTTATCATTGGCAAAAATGAGACCTAACAGATACAGGTTAAACATCAGAAATGGGGCAGAATAATATAGTATCTTTATAAAGCAGCAGAAACTCATCGAGTTTGAATGAGCCTGCGGTTCGGCTAATCTAGCGGCGAACAAGAAACTCCAGTCACATATTCGCCTGGGTGAGCGGAATTCAAATTCCAGCGGACTACATTTTTTAAATTAGCAAATTGATTTAATTCGCGCGAGGGTAGTTCCGTGTAAACCTCTTTACGGATTTTTAAAGAGACCTGTTACCTGATATTTTGTACTAAAAAGTTGTATCAACTATGAACAATATAGTTAACAAAATATTTTTTTTACTACCGCATTTTCCAGATTATCTTACTAATCCTCACACTGATTAATTCTTTTTTAAGTCTGCATGGTTTTACAGCTACTTATTTATGTCCCTTATTTCCAACACTATTTTAGGTTATTTAATCTTTAAAACTGTTGCGGAAATCATCCAGCAATCTCCCGAAATCGTTGGAAATCACTCGCATTCTTTCGAAATCCCCGCAATCAATGGGAATCCCCCGCAATCTTTTGAAATTCCCCGCAATCAATGGAAATCCCTAGAAATCCATTAAATTTCGCAATCTTGTCACATTTTTTCTGTAGTAGTTAATCCCTCGGTACAAACTCAACCACAATATGATAACCAACTGTAACAAAACTAAATATATTGTAATGATATGAATACAGGGGTATAAAAATCAATTTTAAAATAGGATTAAGGGATTACAGTAGTTGGATATTATAGGGATCAATTTGAATATGAATTGGGTATTTGAATAATTGTTATGCTATTAGAAAAGAAAATAGAATTTATAATTGAATACCTGAGTAGCGGGCAGCACCCTTCTGCGAACCCGGTGGAAGATTGGCTGCTACAGAACTTGGCGAATTCTGCCCCAATGTAAGCTACTGATTTTCTCATCTTCCTTTTATGAGAAATCAGGTCCATTTTTATTTTGTAACTGTCAATATGTCAGAACATCCATTGTATTCCACTGCTACACAAAGAGTTATCAATAAGTTTCTTCACACTTACCTTAGAAGCATAATAGTTCTAGTACCTTATAAAATATACATTTATCTTAAAGCAGTCATTAAATTTTGATATTCTTTTGTTTAGCCTGTGGGCAGCTCGATTGTAATTATTTATTTTTGTTCTAGAAACTAGATACAAACACGAAGTTCTCGTCGATAACGAGCCAGTCCTCTTCGAAATATTAGACACGTGTCCAAAGGTGAGTTTTGCAAGTATGATTAATTTTTCTTGGCCGGATCGGTGTTTTTTTAAGATTAAATATTAGCACGCGTTGGCAGATTCATGTGAATACTTAAATATTTACCAGCGTTGTTTACTTAGACAAAATGCCAATGTTTTCTAAACAACTTCAGAATCTTTGATTTAACCACTTTTTTAATGTTCAGTATTGCAACCGATCAAACTCATTACTCGGGAGTGCAACAGCTCTTGATCTTCTAGGACGGTTCGACAGCTAAGGTCGTGGCAATAAATATGTGTGTAACCTATTAGAAAATTACGACGTGTTAGCAGGGCCTTGATTACTACAGAGAAGCAAATGCCCACGGTTTCGCAAAACGAGATCCGAGCAAATCTCCCATCGATAAATTTTCCGCGGGTATTTATTACCTTAGCCTGAACTATTCGATCGGTTTATTTTTGATTTTACACTGCAGCCAAGGCTTTCTGGACTGCACATTGCACATGTGCATTTTTCAGACCAGGAAATTGACTGGTAATTTAGCTCGATATAAAGAATTTTACATTTTAAATTGTAGTAGTTGTTTTTGCTTAGTCGTTGTCGTTACTTGTTAAATTATCTGTTTCAATTGGAGTATATGTTTAAAAATATGCAACCAATTAAGTTGTATATACATTTCATTAAAAATTAAACTAGGTTTGAGTTGTATGATGCACATATGCCAGATATTTAGATATTTGTTTCTCACCTCCACCTGCCACATTTTTCCTGGGCTACTTACCATCTTAAATGGTATTCCTCTTTTTTGGTGTTTATTGCTTTCACATTTAACTATTGCCTGTGTGATGCATTTCTTATTATATCCTTTCTATTTTTTCGGAAAGACTCATTTTATGTCTTTTGATAATTTTTCCTCACAATGTTTTCTTACTTTCTTTAAAACAGCTTCCATCCAGCTGATATTTTTGCCCTTATTTCTTTATCCATTCTTTCATTTTGTGTTACTATCATTCCTAAATAATTGAATTTCTGCACATATGGTAAGCTTTACCTTCCCTTAGCAATTAGCTACAAAATTGGTTTGGGCTATTCTCTTATCAACTATTATTGGACTAAGAGTAATTATTCTATATATGCCCCTGACTTATATGCAACTTCTTAATCATCAAAGTTATGGGGAGGCAACTCCTTTAACATTAAATTTCCAAGGTCTAAGTTAAAACTTGGCAATTTGTCGGTAAAGTAGGGCTCGTAACAGTTAGTTGGGAATTTTCTAAATTATAAAAAGCACTTTCTGGAATTTTCAATTTCTATCTTATGTTGCCTTTCCCATAAAAGCAAATGGTATTTTTCGTTTGAGGCTCTGTGAATTTTCAATAATTCTACATTCATCCTGGAACGAATTAGGTGGTTTAATAAAATCCACAGGTTAAAATTTTTGCACAACCACATGGTGCAACATTTATTGCTGGCAGCCCCCAATGTTGCTGGTACGTAACACTTTTGCTTTAATAAATTCAGTTCGTACCGTGTGGATTTCTATTTAGCATTTTTGGCATACCGTCTCTCTTCTGCAAATAGTCAAAATCGGAAGGACGTTAGTTAGGTATCTAAAAGCCCGACGTGAAGTATCTCTTGCTGCTCACCAAAGGAATTCATGGTTTAACACGTGCCCATCTGGGATGTGCTTGCAGATGAGTAAATTAGGTCCACACTGCTATCGACAAATAATTCAGCGTCCGCTACCGAGAGAAAATTGCTGGTTACTTGGTGTGGTAGGATTCTTATCTACGCTGTAAGTACTCACAACCAAAGGCCCCTGGTAGTATTGCGGTTGTTTCATATATTGTAACCATTAGTTTAGTGACCCCAGGTTTCTGAACATCAGCACACTAATTTTATGGCTTCTTCTTCTTCCTTTTATTATAGGCGGTGGCCTGTTTTAACCACAGAGTGGTTCTATGAGCCCTCTTGGCCCTTAGGCTAGGTAGGTGGCTTGCCTTGCCCGTCGAAAGTGAGGAAGAATTCTCTTGTTTAGGGGTTAACTACTACCACAGGTGTTATCGTGGTAGCGTACGATATTTAAAATCCGTCTAGAGTCCGCCGGGATTCGAACCCGGGCCGGCCTACTGAGAGTCGAGCCATCCGCTCATTTTATGGCGTTTAGTTCAAATATTTAACTGACCTTATTGTGAATTCACTTCTAATCCCTTTTACTTGAAATCAATAGAATAATCCATAGGTAATTGGCTGTATGATGCTTTTGTGTTGGTTTTCTTCGGAGTCCCTTTATTCCATTACATATAATTTATACTCCTCGTTACTGTCATTCTTTTGTTCATTCTAGTCATTATTTCTGAATTACTACTTCCATGATTCTTGAAAGTAACTCCGAGGTATTTGTATGGGTTTTCTAGAGGTAACTTCCTCGTGTTAATATTCAGTACTGCTTCCTCATATTCTTTCTTCAGTTTTGTCACCATATAACCCAGCACGTATTAATCTAATAAATACCACCATAACCTGATCGTCTGCAAAATGGAGGTTGTTCACTTTTCGAGGGGCTTATTCATATGTATTTTTTAAAATGTTGGTGAAAGGTTGTCGCCTGTCTCAGACCCTTCGTTGCTTCAATATATCGGTTAAGGTTTTTCTGTTTTTAATTTTTGTGGCATTATTTTGCACAGAAGTTTTAACGGTTTTCAATGCTTCTGCACCCTTGGTACCCTCTAGATGTTGGTCAATGTCCTCTTTTCCAACGCCGAATGTTGCTTATTACTTCTTCCTTTTACCTCTCTGTTCACTGCTCTGTATACATTCTTCATTTCTTCATTTTTCTTATCGTTTGGTAATCTTATGTCTAATCTTTTCTACCTTTTTATCGTATCTGCAATACCTACCCCACCGGTAAGGTTTGGCTTTATTTTATTTTCTTCGAAAAGCTTCTTCGGCTGCTTCCTTTAGGCATTCCTTGCTCTGCCGATATTTCTTGCATTACCTGTTCATCTTTTAATTTTTTTTTCAATATTTTCAGTATTGTTACCTTGTGTGTTATCGATACCTTTTCTCCATCGGTAAGGTAGATATACCTTATACTAACATATGGTCTGATTTGCAGTCTGCTGTCTTTCTTACCCATATATATTTTATTTCTGCTTCGTGATGGTGCAATTTATAATTGATTTCAAGTCAAAACGGTGTTGTCAATCTTTAGTTTATAGTGCTGGTGGATGTTGTTTAGTCCTTCGCTATTGTCGTTTACTGCTTCTTCTACGTGTGGCCCTACTAGTTTGCTATTTCTTATTTCCCCATACCTATTCAAAGTCTGGATTTTTGTTTTCTTCCAACTGATCTTTTATTACTAAAGGGAGCATCGTCATCTGGGATATTTCTTGTCCTTTCACGGATTCTCATTGTTTAACGTATCCCAGCCCTTTCTTCTTTATCATTGTGGATATCCTTGTTCTAGTTCTATGACCCTTTTTAACCTCTAAGTAGATATGCACATAATCTTGGAAATATTCACATCTGTTATATTTATTGTTAGCTTCTGAAGGTACGACGAGATCTATGTTTTCTCTTGTCTATTTTCATTTTATCTCGTTTATTTTGTATCTTACTCCTTATACGTTCCAAGTAGTTGTACTATCTTTCAATAGTTTCCTATAGCCAACTTTATATCTTTTAGAGCTCAATTGGAAATTGCAGAAACTGGATAAGTTTCTAGAGTTAATTGAACCTATTGTTATACTAGAGTTCTTTATACATTATTAACCGTTAAATATATAACATTTTTTTCTAAAACAATTGCTTCTGAATACTTCATTGTCTTAACCAGAGTGGACATTAATTTTTAATTGAAAGAAACTGGTCCTTTGAGCCGGATAGCAAATAAGCTTGAATGAGAAAGAATTTAAAATGTAGCTGATTAGTGGTCAGATTTTTGTAAGTGCATTTTGTTCTACCGGAAATTTACATAATATGTTCGAATCTTGTAGTTTTTCTAAAGTACAGTTTAATAAATGTTTGTCATCCTTTTTCAGGACTTTATTCTGCGCGAGAAATTCTATTTTTTAGTGTATTTTCTTCATCTGTTTTATTTGAAAACAAAAAAGGTGACAAATAAACCGCTTATTCTATCTTCAAGTTTTGTTTTTAAGTATACTTCATAACAGAATAATTCTGTCATCGCTTTCCACGATCTTTTCCTGCCGAATGCATGTAAATATTCCGTCAATCTCGCACGTCAATCTCGCTGTTTACGTACACCGCGTCCGTATTCGATTACAGCTCATTTTCGACTCCACGCAGGCCCTCATTTCCGCAGGATTATTCTGCCCTGCTTTTTCTGACAAATTCAACGTTCACCACCATATATCAATGTACGTACCAGCGTTCTGCTGCACGGCGCGTTCGCACTTTCTCGGATTTGCATATCTTGTCAGGAACTGTAAAGCTCTCGACTTACCCCTTGCCGACTCGTCCGCGACGTGTAAACACCCTACCCAAAGCACAGAATTGTACATTTCTGTACATTTTACGGCCATGAGAAGCACTCGAATTCAATTCTCATAGTATTTTTGAACTGCTAAAGATTTCTAGATTGTTTTAAAGTTGATTCCCTTGTGTAAAATATTTACGCGCACACACTGAAGTGCCTTGACGTCCTTCGTAACTGGTTTGTACATTTTTCAACCTGTTGATAGGGTGGGTAAATGTTGCACTTTTACATCTTTTAACGTCTTTAATAACGATGTTATTTTTTATTTACCACTCGTTTTCCTGGTTCATTCGTTAGTTCTTATTTTAATCCAGCATTCTACACATGTAGCTCGCTTGTTTAGTTTTCTGCATTTTTATCTAGCCTATTAAATCTGGATTTTTCTGAGGGATCTTAGCTAGTAGATCATTAGAGATCACCGTTGATGGAGTTCTGCATCGAAAACTGCATAGAATATTTTCCCAGACCATTTCATTTAAATCTGCTCACGACGACTAGCATCGTGTCGCACCCATAGTACACGACAGGTCAAGTTAATACCTTTTATTACACAGGTTCTGGGTAAGCTCCTTGATTCGAGTATTTTGTACAATGTATACAGGCTATGCTATGGTATGGAACATGAAATATACAAATTGTCAGTTATATACTATTTTGCTCTTCGAAATAGGTAAATTGACTTTTTCTACTCACTGTATAGAAAGTCGGCTTTTGCGCCCTAGTTTTAGGAAACAAAACTGTCAATTTCTAACCAGCGGGAGCCAATTTTTATTTGCTCCCGGCGGGAGCCAATATTTATTTGCTCCCGCATTTGTGTTTATGTCACCATGGATATCACACCAAAGCTTTACAACGTTATGCTGATTTGGAAATTAGACAAAATGTCACTACAGGAATCTAGAGTCACTGTAATGATTTGCTAAAGCAAAATTTTTGAAATTTCGCGCAATAGAACATGCGTTCGAAGAAAAAATCATATATATATCACTGGAGCAAAGGTTCATTTCCTCCCTTGTGTGTTTTCACACGCGGGAGGAAATGAATACCTTTGCTCCCTAGATATATAAATAGCTATTAAAGTCAAGGTCCCTATGGCACCCCACCCTTATAGGGGGGACTTGAAATACTTTGAAACTTAACTTTCAATGCTTCTCACTATTTCTAGAGAGTCTTTATAACAATTTAACGATAGTGGCCTCTGCTCAAGGTCATCCAGTTTTAGTTCGCTGCTGTACGGAAATATTTTTGCCACATTTCTAATATCTACTGGGTGTCTCTAAAATATGTAAAAATGGGTTAATCAACCATTTTTTTTTCATCTTCTCTTCTCGATGAATATTGGTATAACGACAGATACCACTCCTCCTCCAGAGCTGCTTAATGTCTTCACAGACGTGTGCTAGTTATTATAGAATAGTTACTGATCCTCTGTCAGACCTGTTGGTCCGCAGGAGGTATTTAATTTATGTCCTCCATCTACAGTCGTGTTCCTATGCGCCACCTGGGGACGTTCGCTGTAGGGATTATACTCGTATATAAGGTGTCCCGAATGAATGAATGAATGTCTAATAGTAAAACAGAAACTAATAAGGCATCTCCATTTTCCAGAACGAAGACGACCTGCCCTCTCCGGACATCCTCCACTGGGCGGATGGTCTGCTGTTGGTGTACTCCATCACCGACCGCCAGTCCTTCGCCTATGTGAAGAAGGCGGGCCTGACGCTCACGAACTGCGACACGCCGATCTACCTGGTGGCCAACAAGTGCGACATGGTGCACCTGCGGCAGGTGAGCTCCGACGAGGGCGCCATCCTGGCGAGGAACTTCGAGTGCGGCTTCTGCGAGGTTGCCGCTGCCGAGCAGGTTGCCCCGGTGGCGGCCGCCTTCCAAGAGCTCTGCAAGGCGGTGCTGTCGGCGCGGAGGAAGTCCAAGCAGTCGCTGCTGGAGAGGATGCTGGGGACCAAGTCCAACTCCGTCAGGATGTATGTGAGGGGCAAAAGTGACAGTGCGCTGCCGAAGGACTGAACCTGAAGCTGGAGTTCACTTGGTGACGTTCAGGCCCTTTAGGGCGCGGATTTGGTGTCGAGGACTGTTGGCACACGTAGTAGCCCGCTGGGCTCTGTATTGTGATTGGGGGTACTGTGACGAGGAGCTAGTTTTAAGTTATTTATAGGTTTTAATGTGATGTGAAGCGTTTTGCATTTATAATGTTGTGAAATTGGTTTTGGTCAACGGTGGAATAAATCTGTTAACTTAAGGCAGCTTTTTTAATATTTTCAATAGGTAAGTCGAATTGAAGCACTAATTGTCTTGACACCACGGCCGATAAGGCAAAAAAAATATTGAAATTATAAAACAAAGTGTTCATATCGGGTGGTGACTTGCACGACGCAGAATAGTAATTTCAGTTTTAAATTTTGAAGTATGAAATTACTGTAGTAAAGTGACTCAAAGATAGAAAGTTGTGTTGACTGAGAGAACCTGATCAGTAAGTTTGGCAGTACTGGAGAAATGAAAATTTGGTAATGGGACCCTTGTTGATGATTTGGGATAGGATGATCTTTGTAATCAAGAAAGTCAGGCCAAAATTTCCCTTTAAGACATTCGTAGCCCATGTCAACTCACAAAAATGTGAATACACCTATGATTAAGAGTGTATTGGTTTATTCAAAAATAAATTCTGTATATATACACTACCTTGCGATTCTGCATTATCAATTCAGCACTAGCTAGTAACATGACTTACATTAAAAGTGCTGTATCAACCTACACTGTTGAAAGTAGCCCGCTAGATAGCAATAATGATATTACAAAACTTAACTATTTATGTTAAATACTGCATTCAAAATCATTTAAAAAATATTTTAAGTGGGTAAAGGGTTCAAGTGAGTAAAAGAACTTAACAGCAACGAATAATCTAACTTAAATCCAGCATAACTGGTGAATAAAATATTTTTAGAACCTCATTATCACGAAAGTCGACTTCACAGGAAGGAAAACCTCTTCCAACAGCAAATCGAAAAACTGTAAACATAATGGTGTTATTTATTTCTAATACTAAGTTTGAAGAACCGCCAATTTCATACGGAGGAGAAGCCGTAACAATTGAAATGCCAACCTCATTGGAACTTGATAAGGAAAAGTTTTGTATTGTAATGGTTTACTGCCCACAGCAATTCTGATTGCCTAAGTAACAGAATGAATAACGTCAAAATGAGCACAGAATATTTTTTTATTTATTGCAAGAAAATCAGTAAGTAAAGTTCGGGAACTTCATTTCATGTAGGAACATGGCCTGAGGCAAGGAGCGTCAGGGTCGCCGAAATATTTCTTTTCAAAACCCAGTCAATCTGACACACCGTTAACGGCGTACTGGGTGATGTGGTTAGCATCACGACTTTGACGACTGCCTTACTTTTCCTACTTCCACAACTGTGTTTCGGTACCCAATTTTTAAAGCGACTGGGTGGGCCACCCGCCAGTTGTCAGATGTCGGGATTGAACCCAGTACAGTGGCACCGCAGCCTGATGCCTTAACCGCTCGGCCACGCTGGCGATCAAGATAATCAGTACTTTACATTAATAAATCCACTTCATGTGAGCAGCAGTAGCCACTATCATTAAATTGTTATAAATACCATATCTCTCTAAAAATAGTGAGAAGCATTGAAAGGTAAGCTTCAAGGTATTTCAATTCTCCCCACTAAGGGCGGGGCCTTTAGCTTTAATTTACCTACCTCGAAGAGTAGAATAGTATATATAACTGATAATTTGCATATTTCATGTTCCATTATAGGAGGGATAAAAGTTAGCATTAGATAAGGCAGGTTTCAGAAGGGTTGCGTTCAGAGTTTCAGGTATGATAAATGTTCGGAAGGGCTAATGCCATTTAATTTATAACAGACGGATTTGAGCTTAGTAACGTCAAACATAATATGAATAAAATGATACAGAACGATTTGTTAAGTACAGAAATTATATGAGAGTTATGTATTAAAAGTTTATAAGCCAGCAAACGGTAAACTAACTGAAAGGTAAACGAAACAATGCAAGCAAAATAATAATTGTAATAGAGCAATGGAGAAATGTAAGGCAACCGATCGAAAGACAATTAGTGAGACGCTAAAGGAACTCAAGTGTATTAGTGCATTATAAACCAAAGTGATTTAAAAGCAGAGCAAAGTATAGTGACATTTATTCCAAGAAAACGACAAATTTAGTAGTTAGGCAAAGACATGACATAAATACTGTAGTCCATAAGTTCCAAAATGTCGATCCAACGTGGGTTTACGTCACACTAGAAACAAAACGAGGTTAGCCGTTGCTACGTCACAGAATTAATTGTATTTACCTGATTCTTTCTTGCTATTTTGGTGTTTAAAATTCCATATTACACTATTTTCGCACTGGCAGATCATCTTGTTTACTGAACAAAATTTAGTTCAGTTAGGAAGGTTGCATTTGCCCTAATAATTGAGAGTAATTGTCATACAACGAGTTATTTATCATACAAAGCTTTCTACTTAATTTTATGAAGCGACCCCCTGAGTTAAGAATAGTTTCATCTTCACCGAAGCTAAGCCTTAATTTATTGCAAATAAATAACATAAGGAAAGAGCAATAAATCATTTATTTTCGGTAATAAATATTACATTCCTTTAATTTGCCCTGAGTTTGACAGGCAATTCTCAATTGAAACTTAACCATTTATAAAGTGTAGTATCCCTTGCTAAAATTAGAAATTTTAAAATTTATAAACCCTATTATTATTTATAAAGCGATAATATTAATGGGATAATATATGAAATACTTTTCAGAGCCCATCCTGCACTGGCCAAATAAGTGGTCAGTCGTTATCTGAAGGTGTAATAGATGACAAACGATAAAGTAAATTTTACACATCTTTGTAGTAGGATTGCAAAATAAGATCCATTAATTTCCCGGCGTATATTCGTGAGTTTAAAATAATAAAACACTCACTTATTTTTGGCACGGTGAATTTCGGAGACAAATTATTATACGCCTTCATAAATATGCGACAAACCCCACAGAGTTCAGGAAGCGATTTGGGATGAATGCGAGCTGAAAATCGACCAGCAGAAAACTTCAAAAGAACTAAAATTTACGAAGTGCCAAATGACGCGTATCTGTTTCACAAAGTGCAACGGATGCGTTATTTTTAACAATTTTAATTAAAGCCAGAACTTATTTGTATCTGTACAGCTGACGTTACTTGGAAGCGAAATATTTAAATGCATATACAAGACAACATGCGTTTCAACAGATGCGCACTTGGGCTTCAAATTAAACAAATTAAACTGGGGAATATGTTTGGATAATGCTCCAAGGCTATTCTGAGGAAATAACTAAAGCTTTCGGGCACTGTTAGTAACCTCTGCTGGAATGCTTTAGAAAGGATCTTTCAGAATTAATACGTAAACAAATAACAGAGTAAGAAGTTCATTTTGAAACATCCTTCTCATTGTTAACATTTATGCGCATACAGCTAATATATTGCGATTTTTGTTTAGATTAGAGACAGCCGTGACCATGCAATTTATTACTTGGTAGTTACATAACCTCAACTATAAAGTAAAAGTAAAATATTAAACAAGAATGTATTCAAATCTAATACAATTAAAAATAAAATGTCCAAACTGAACTAAAACTCATAAAATTTCAAAAATTAGCCCATCTTCGTGAGAAAACAAGTTTAATTTGCCTATTTAAATTCTTATGCGTTTGTTAACACTATTCTTCCAGCATTGCTACAATTAGGGTAGAAAATCGAACCTGGCAGCTTTAAAACTTCTCAAACACTTCTAATGTATTACAATGATTCCTAGAGTAGCTAAATATCCATATTTAGAGGTTAAGTGCAGCAATGAATAACTAGTTTGTTTAGTTTGTTAGGAGGCTTTTCATCGATCTCAAACTGCAAACATGCCATCGACTAACTCGAGAGAATTGATCGGGTACGACTTACCTTAATAGGTGAAGAAATTAATCAAAGGGCGCCAAGTGGTTCTGCTTGGCAGTTACTACAAGTCAAAATAACACCTAAAGAGAAATGAATATGACTTTGTTTATAAGTGGTATATCATTCCGGATCCTGCATATTTTTCTCCACACTAAACTAAAAATTAAACCAACAGTGTGGCAGCAACAAAGTATAAAATTATTATGTTCAAACATGTTGGGTACCAGTGTACAAATTAAGTTAACCAATCAATGACTTAATTTAGTTCAAACGTATGCTACTCCAAAACATAATAAAATAATCTACCTTCACAGAAATCACTGCTGGCAACTAAGTTATCAAATAAATTCAATGACTAAACAATTAAAATTGAAAACGGTGAAAACTAGATTTACAGTACAATAAAAAAACTGGTAGCCGGACTTTTATGCAAATACAAAGTTTGGATTTATACGATCGAAAGAAATGAAAGACTGAGTTAGTTTCCAAGTTGTAACGACAGCAAATGCAGTAATCGTACTGCGATTAAACTGAATTACAGTATATATTGCGGCAGTTTTTTATTCCTAAGAGCCAGTTAACACTTTTGTCCTGTTGACGTAACATTTGTGAGTTGCAGACTATTTTAAGTCTATTTTCTGCACATGACAGTCCACGAGTAGGTTGTGTGTTCAAAGCTACAGTGCAAAATTGTACGTTAATTTCATGGTATATCCACTGGTTTTTAATCAAAAGTTGCAAAGTTGTACTTCGATTAGTGTTTGAAGTGTTATCATTGTGAAATTAGAAGTAGTGCAAAAAATCTTGGCGTTATTTTAAGCGAAAAGTTGTGTCCAAGTAACAAATCATGGTTTTAACGCAGTCGCAAATTCAGGACATCCAAGGTCTACTAGATAAATCTATAAAGGCGTTGTGTTTCGACAAAATGTTTCTATCTACAATTGCTGATAGTGTTGCTAAGATAGTTGTGCTGAATTTACAAAAAGTTTTTAATGAACAGAGCTTAGTAATCCAGGATATACAGTAGCAGGCTAATTCACTAAGCGTACAAAATGATCAACTTATCAAAGAAAATGAATGCCTAAAGAACAGCGTTGAAGAATTACAGCAGTACAGCAGACCCCAAATGAAGATGTGGATAAGCTTGTTATCGATCTATGTAAAGAAAAATTAAATGTGGATTTAGATGTGGCTGCAATTGACCGCGCACATCGTGTTGGTCAAGCCCATGGTCGCGGTCGTCGCATCATCGTAAAATTTGTTAGCCACCGAGATCGGAAAAAGGTATTTTCTAATAAAAAGTTGTTAAAAGGTTCAGGCATACCTATATCCGAAGATATCATAAAACACAGGTTGGAAATTTTCAAGGCGGCCCAGCAAAAATATAGGCAAGAAAATGTGTGGACTTTCGATGGAGCCATATGGGTAAAAACTAGTGATAGCAAGAAGCATTTGATCAAAACACAAAACGATTTATTAAAACTGGTGGAATAATATGGTTTTACCGTAGCATTTAGTTGATAGTAGATTCAATTAAGATTATTTGAGTGCTTACTCGATATTAATTGAATGATCTGCATTTGTATTTTGTTTGTTTTTTTTATATATATTTTTATTTGGATTTTATAATTTAATGTATGATTTCAGATGTGCGCATATAAACATTAGATCGCTTGTACCATAATTTACTGGATTGAAGGAGCATTTGTTGACGGCGAATTACGATGTGCTGGCTATTTCTGAAACTTGGTTGTCCCCGCAAATACGTTCTGAAGATATTGCTGTTGAAAACTACGCGTTAATTTGTAAAGATCGGTTACATAGAGGAGGAGGTGGAGTATGTATGTACCTTAAACAATTTAAAATTTTACTATCATTCAAACTGAGGATAACATTGAGCAAGTCTGGGTGCGGGTTCTTCTAGACAAAAGTTGTGTTGCTTTTGATGCTGTTTATAGACCTAACAATAAAGGTACAAATTCTTATGTTAGATTTTTCAACTCTTTTGATACCACAATTGCCACGATTATGCCAATGGTTGATAACCTTTCCTGCCTTGGAGACTTTAATATTGATCTATTAGATTTCGGAGGTCAGTCAACTAAATACATGCAAACTTACTTAAATAATGCTTGTTTAACACAAATCATTGGCGAGCCTGCGCGCGTTACTTTAACTACTACTTCATTACTGATCATATTATCACAAATCATGCTGAAATTATCACTCGTAGAGGTGTAATCAATTTTGATCATTTATCGGATCACAATCTTATTTATTGTAGTTTCAAAATTGAACTGGTAAAATGTAATGCTTTTAAAATCATTAGATATAGATATTACAGAGATATTAATTTTGGCCAGTTTTATAATGACCTATAGTCCATTCCCTGGAACAATATACATGATTGCAGTAATATAGACGAAAAAGTGCAGTTTCTACAGGAAAATTTGCTTGAAGCTCCTTATTAGTGGTAACATTGGAATTATTACAAACAATTACGAAATTACACCAATACTGTTTGCCGGAATGAAAGGAAAGCATATTACAATTATCGGTTTCAAAACAGTAATGCCAAGGAGACATGGAAACTACTTTCTGATCTTTATATAAAAACAAACAGGCGTTGTCCAGTTCCACCACAATTAGCCGATGTTAACAAAATTAATAACTATTTTAGAAATTGTATCTCAGTAGCTGGTGCGAACCAAAATTTAATAAATTATTATTCAAATAACCGTTGTGATGCTTTAGAAACAGAGGCTGAATTGCAGTTTCTTGTAGTAGATGAAGATTCAGTTAGCAAAATAATTAACAACATTAAATCAAATGCTGCAGGTATTGATGACTTAAACTTAAAATTAATTAAGATGTGCTGCCCTTTTCTGTTGCCTATTATTGTGCATATGCATATGAATTCCTGTATCGAGAATTCAGTCTTCCCCGAAGCATGGAAACATGCTTATGTAATTCCTGTGCCAAAAGTGACTCAACCAGCGTCGATTGCCGAGCTTCGACCCATCAGTATACTGCCTGTGTTGTCTAAAGTTCTTGAAAGAATAATACAGTGCCAATTACTTCAACATGTTGGCAAATATAACATCCTACGTAGTGTACAGTTTGGATTTAGAGCGGGACACAGTTGCAGCACTGCACTTTTAAAAATAATAGATGATATTTTCAAAGCAATTGACAAGCAACAAGTCACTGTCCTGGTGCTACTTGATTACTCAAAAGGCTTTGATACGCTTAATCATGAGATTTTGTTCTCAATTTTACATTTCATTGGTCTGCACCCACATGCAATATTGCTACTTTCAAATTATCTTTCTGGTCGTAAGCAAACAGTAATTTTGGGTCCCGAGTGGTGTAACTTGAACAAGCGTTCACGTTCGATCAGTAGAGTTAAGCAACGCTTTTTCAGGTCAGAACTTGGATGGGAGTTCCACGGCTGCATCTTTCGGCGCCTCGTGGTACGGCTATCACGGAAAAAAGTTGGTCCCGGCGGTCATACAACATCATGACAGTCGTTAGTGGGGTTGGAAGTCCTCATAACTGCACAGCGACGCCTATAATTGGCCTAACGGCTGTTGGCTGAGTGCGAATTAAATAAATAAATAAATAAATAAATAATATAAGTTTGAATTTTCTTTCTATTGACAGTGGAGTGCCACAGGAATCAATCTAGGGTCCTCTTTTGTTTACGTTGTACATATCGCAATTTATTACTCACATTAAATATTCTAGTTGTCATTTTTATGCGGATGATACGCAATTGTATATATCGTTCGACCCGACAAATTTAAAAGTTGCATGCTATAACTTAAATTCTGATCTAGAGAAACTATATCAAATATATAATGAACATTCACTTCAAATTAACCCTTCTAAAACAAATGTAATTGCTTTTGGAAAGCATAAAGACGTAACTATAAATCAGCTAAAACTAAATTTAAGAATTAATAATACATCCTTAAAATTTTCAACTGTAGTAAAAACCTTAGGCTTACATATTGATGATGAGTTAAGGTTTCAAATTCACATTACTAAGTGTATACAAAGAGCATACTGCAATCTAAGACAAATATACCAGAACAGACATATTCTAAGTTGTCAACAAAAAATGTATTTATGTAATGCCTTGGTGCTGTCAATATTTGATTACTGTGACTGTGTCTACGGCCCTAACTTATTAAATTCGGACAAGCTTAGGATACAAAGAATTAAAAATTCGTGTTTAAGGTTAGCTTATGGTATTCGCAAATATCAACATATTTCTCATAAGTTAGCTGAAAGTAAATGGCTAAATATGTCAACGCGTAGATATTTGCACTCAGCCAGCTTATTTCACAAAATAATTTTAACTAAAACCCCTATTTATCTCTATAATACCATTCGTTTTCGAACCGATGTGCATAGTCTAAATCTAAAGTTCAAGGGATTACTCACGCCTCCTCAGCATGTCACTGAAACTTTCAAACGTTCTTTTACATATGGAATAGTTAAATTATATAATAATCTTAGATCAGACTTGAAACATTTACCATTACTTCGCTTTAATTTTCGCCTGAAACGAGTGCTTCTAAATATATAAGAAAACAGTAATTAAGAAGTTATTAAGTTTCTGTTTATATATGCGTATATGCGTTTCAGATTGTATCACTTTACTCTTATATTGAGATGGTATTGAGCCCGCTACTCAACCCTGCTTGTAGCACAACAAATAAATAAAGCAAGTCAGATAGCACAGAGTTGGGGTAGTTCATGCAACTGCAAGATTGAACGTAAATGCTGGTAGTAATGAATTGAATTGAATAGAAAAGTCGAACGGGCAGAGCTCGTTTTCATAGATTGGAATCAATAATTTAAATTAGCCAAAAATAAGAGGTTTGTGCAAAATTAAAGCCTAACCAAAATAAATAGAACTGTCACAGAAAGGTTTATAATATGTGCGTGTTAATTGAAGCGTAGATGTCAGAATAATTAAATAGGATATGTTTATGAGCATTTTAAATAAAGGTAATAGAAGCAGAATTATGATAATACGTTGCAACGAGCATAAACCAAACAGAACAGGGCAATTATAATTATGAGACAGCAATATTCGAAAATTTGGAGAAAAGCGAACAGTTAAGAAAATTACAAGAAATGGACACGGCAGAATGTGAAACAAAATTGGTGATTGAACAAACAAGTCAGTGTAATTACGCGGGTGAAAGATAATTTAAATAACACAAAGTGAGTGGCGCTATGACACAGTTTAAAACCAAAATTAAAAGAACAATATTTTAGAAATAAGAATGTTTGTACATAATTTTAATTATAAGTTAAATTAGAGTAAGAAGTTATTGTATTGTATTTGGTCAATTTCCGTTTTGTATAACTTAGATAGACAATTGCTATTAACGACCAGCATGGAGAGACAATTGAATAAAATTATTGAATGACAACAGTTTTTGTGCTCTCTGAAATTTACATATTTTACCTAGTACATCATTAATAATTTCAATAAAAAGTACACCATTGTGTCAAGAAATTGTTAGTGCACCTGTGAGAATGTGGGGAACATTTTTCCTCACCAAAAATAATTTTTCATGGTCATCACATCCCGAGGACATCGAGGAATCCAACGCAGTTCCCGACCATGAGCCAGGGCACATTTTGAGTCCTTGAGCCTAAGATTTTAGCAGCAGCATACCAGCACAGCGTATAGGAGGCCCCCACAACGCCAGCAGCATCGCAGGGCCCCACATCCGACAGATGTCACCAGGAACTGCAGTCCGAAGGAGCTACCGCAGCCCTGCAAAGAAGTCAGGTTAGTTTTTCAACCAAAATAACGGTGTTAGCAACCGAAAATTCGCATAACTACTAGAGCAAACCTTCATGAACGAGACCCAGGCAGAGTTTAGCATCCATCAAAAATCAAATATCCAGTAATTGCCATAATCAAGTTCGAGGTTATGTTGATCCCATAGCGACGCTCCAAAAAGCAATTTAATGTTGTAACAACGAAGTGGAGGGTTTTTGCCTGCAAACAAATGAGAATCAGTGACGCTAAGAGCGCGATAATTCAAAATTTACCTGATAAATCGCTCATAAAAGACCTTTTATTAGTTTCAATCACAAAAACGAAACACTAACCAAAATAAACCGATTTGTCCTAGGAGTTTGACAGAAATAGCGCTCGAGTTAGATTTATATTCTAGTGGCGTATCGCACGAGTTTAATATTAACGTATCAGGGAACCCAGCTTTGAGATATGAGTAATCTTGCCTACCGAGCTAGCCTCTGTAAGATTAAATTGCAGATGATAAAGCGTTCAACTGGCAACAAAGAGGTGATGGAACAGTTACAATGTAAAACCAATCTAATTTACATCTTAAAGCATCGGATGCTTTGTTCATGATTTCTTAAAGTATCAGCACTATTATGGTGTCACATTTGTTTTGACAAAAGACAATTACAAAAACAAATCTGTACAACTCCACCATCATGACATAAATGAAGCACCTTTTTTCTCACAAATACTGGAACGGCTACTGCTCATTCTCTTCGTTCTACACTTGAGCCATTGCGCATGACACAAAGTTTTACTGTGCGGACGCATTCTTTTCCCTGCTACCCTACTTCCTATTTCTTTAACATGAACATTAAGAACGCCGTGCTTAATTACAACGTGTCTTAAAACTCCACTATTGGTGCGAGCATCTGCTACTCTGGCTTGTCCATCCTCTCCAGGAAATGTAGGTACTACTTCTTCGATCTGTCGTAAATATTTACGATGTCTCCGATCTTAACTACTTCTTTGTCCTTGTCAAAGAACAGGATACCTCGTATCTCAATTGCTCCAAAACCGTTTGCTAAGGCTTTGGCCAACTTCCCCCTGTTGGTGACATCTGAACAGGTCCAGTAAGGTAGTGACTGGGTGTCAGAGCTTGCTCGTCGTCATAAATGTCAACGGTCTATTATTCACCATGTGCTCTCTCCTACAAAATAAAGTATGGAGAACTTTCTTCTTAGGTGAACGATACTTCAAAATCCTAGATAGTGCAGTAATCGCTTCCAACTTATTGTACTCTTGGATGTCAAATCCAATCTCAGAACAACTTGTTCCAAACCTTTAAGCTCTTCCTTTAACCCTCTTAAAGCTCCTTTGAAGTTGGTGACGTCTGAGTGAATGTCATGTGAGGGCATCCTTACAATCACTCCTCTCAAACCCAAAAACATCTGTAGTCAGTAACCTAGCTAATGCTAAATGTACTGCCCCTGTGCTAAAGCAAGTGAAAAGGGTTCTCGCTATGTCTGCCAATGGGTACGTCACATTGTCGAAAGTAATCAACTTCAATTTTCTTGAATGGTGTCACTTAAGTAGGACCAGGAACCATCTCAGCAATCTATGGCATGACCCTTGAATTTTCACAAAATTGACAATTTTAGAATGAATATGTTGCAACATATAAAACGTTACTTAAGACTAAAACGATCCCGCGATGTCCCAATGAAGCTAGGGCGACTCATGGTCGAAATGGAAAGTTCAATTCCCCTCCAGGGGTGTCAAATCAGATCGTTTCTTTACTAGAAAAACTACACAACCCTAGCGTTATGTAACAATGACGGCATGGCTAGATACAGTGTCGAAACAAAGGGGTGGAACGTTACACAAGGGGGTATATAATGAAATACAAGGTGTTATTTGCATAGAGGGCCACAAGTTCTTTCTCAATCCGTCTTAATCCCTCCAGAACTTGCAACAGAGGGCGGAAATAAACCGTCAGGTTACTTTTTAAGATTTTTTTTTAATTAATCACCTGTTGATGTAGCTATTAAAACTAGTCTAAAAGACTAACCATTAATTTTACTCTAATAAATCTTAAAATTAAATACTTATCAGCTAAAGTTTATCCATTGATGTCCTTTAGATTCTTTTTATAATTGCATGCACTTCACACCCGCGCACTGTGCTCTGCTTTTACACATCACACCCTACACTAGATCAAATGGTTTTGTTCTCTTCAATCTTCGGACATGGTGTTGGGTGTCCAGCAGTTGTAGAGCTTCTGCGTTCACATGACGGTAGAGCCTGGCTTCATGCTTGCCGTTAAACCTTTTGATTTCGTTTTTGATAGTTGGGATACCAAGGTCTCTATGAAGATCTGTGTTACGAACATAGCACGGCGCGTCTACTATGTTACGCAATACTTTATTCTGGAATGTTTGAATAATTTTAATGTTACTATCACTGGTGCAGCCTCAGAGCTGTATGCCATATAGCCACACTGGTTTCAGGATCTGATTGTAAATCATTACTTTGTTGTGTATTGATAACTTGCAATTTCTGCCAAGAAGCTAATAATGTTTGTATTTCAGATTAAGCTCAGCTCTTTTTTCCTTCACATGCGTTTTCCATCGCAATTTTGCATCAAGTGTCATTCCGAGATACTTGGCATTTATTTCATAGAGTACAATTGCACCGTTAATATAGCGGCAGTGGTTCTGCTAGTTTCTTGTTGGTGAAATTTATATGAATGGATTTACGTTCGTTGAGCTTGGTCCTCCATTTACTGGTCCAGTCTACTATAGTATTGCTTGCTATTTGTAGTTTTCTTGTGGAGCTTTCTTGATCCTGATCGACCGCTAGGAGAGCAGTATCATCGGCGAATGTCGCTACTGTTATGTTATCTAATTTTGGTAAATCGCTGGTGTATAATAGATAAAGGACGGGTCCAAGTACACTTCCTTGAGGTACCCCTGCTCCTATTTCTTTCAGGTCTGAATATTCATCTTAGTCTTTTAAGTAATAGCTTTTCACATAATTTTGAGACAATAGGCCGGAGGGAAATGGGCCTATAAGATTTCACTTCGTTAAGCGGTTTATCTGGCTTTGGTAACATGATTACCTCTGCGACTTTCCAGCAGGTAGGAACATGTTTTAATCTAAAAGCTCCATTGATAAGGTAAGTGAGTAGGACTACATCTTTTCTAGGCAATTGTTTCAGTATCTCACCGGTAATCAGATCGTAGCCTGGCCCCTTTTTTGGATTAATATATGTTTTGATTTCCTCGGCTACTTCTTTTGGAGTAGCTAGGGTGATGCTTTCTGAGACTTGGTTGTCGATTTCTGGTAGTATATTTTCTACTTGTTCTTGATTGAGTGTAAAAATGTCAGCTAAATGTTCAGCAAACATATTCGCTTTCTGCTTATTATCCCTAGCCCACGTCCCACATCTCTTCTGATTGGTGGTATTGAAGTAATTGGTCTTCTGATCCTCCTGGTTGCCTTCCAAAGTGAGTAGTTTGTTTCTTCATCAGGTGTCAAATTCTGCAGATAAGAATTTATTGATTGTACTTTGAGTTTTTGTATTTCTCTTCTCAATGTCTGAGTTTTATTATTCAAGATGGTCTTGTCGGACAGATCTCTGGACTGTTGCCATCTTCGTCTAGCTTGTCTTTTCTCTTTGACTAAATTTCTGATCTCGCTCGGGTAGTTTACCTCTTTGGTTATGTGCGTAATCTCGTTTGTGTTGTTGTAAGCAGCTAGCTGTGCTAGCTGAACAATCCTGGTTAAGTTCACAGCTTCTTCTTCTAGTTGATCAGTCGTTCTTAGATTTATATTCAGATTGATATTATTTTGGAGGTCAATGCGGAAACTGTCCCAATCAGTGGTTGTGTTGATGAGAGTAGGTCGGGCTGCTTTTTAATTATCTTTTCACTTAGTGTCAGAATGACTGCTGAGTGATCAGAATCTAGATCGAAGTTCTCTTCGACTTCAATAAAATTGGGAGATACCTTCCTTGTAATGAAAAAGTCTAGCAAGTCAGGAATTTTGCTTGGATCGATGGGCCAGTACGTGGACTTACCTGTTGAATGATAATTGCAGTTCAATTCTCGGACAGTTTTTCTTAGTTCGCTACCTTTAGTCGTAGTTAGCCTGGATCCCCAGTCTGCATGCTTAGAGTTAAGATCTCCCCTTGATTGTCTGGGTGGACGGCGTGATATGCTTTGTAGCCTCTTAATTTAATATAAGACTGATTTGTCATATGAGTCTCAGATATGAGACAAACATCTATATATTGGGTATTTAGAAAAACTTGAAGCTCATATTTTTTATTTAGAATGCCATTAACATTCCATGTAGCGATACTAAGTCTTGTTGTTCCATTACTTATCGTACCTTGGGTATAGCACCAGTGCTCTTGGCTTCTAGTTTGTTGAGTTATATTGACTCGCTCTAATGTTTTCATCATACTCTGCATAAGCTGCATCATAGATGGTTTAGACGCTGATGAAGGAAGTTCCGGTTCTGATAATTTTGGTTGGGTTGCTCGGGCGTAGGATACCCCAGTTCGAACTGTATTAGAGGTGACAGGTTTTAGTTGAGGGATTGTTTTCTTAGCCTTACTGGCGTTATCCCTTCTTTTCTGAAGCTCTTTAGCTATTGTACATCCTCTGTAGCTAGCAGGATGCGCTTGAAAGCAGTTGATACACTTCGCAGGCGTGTCTTTAGTTTTATTGAAATTTACCGTTAGGTGATTACCTGCGCACTTAACACATGCTGGTGATCTTTTACAGAATCTCTTGGTATGTCCATGTCTTTGACATTTCTGACACTGTGGTATAAGCTTGCTGTTTCTTACTGGCTCTATTTTGACCTTTAAGAATGATGTATGAAACGGGTACTGACTTACCTTTTTTATTCTAAATGTGTCTGCTATTAGCCGCTATTATGACAAATACTGCCGAATACACAGAAAAACAGATGAACCAAGCAACGCTTACACAATAAAATTACCCCTGAATCTTAGAAGACGTCATCGTAGTAACAAATTATCTAGCTATACTTGTATCTAGCCAATGTCGGAGTAACTAATTATTAAAACGTCAATCAAACGCAGTGCTTTGAACAGGCTAATTGATTTTTCAATAAAATAGCCCAAACACCAATGAAAAAACTATATTTAGTTCGAAATGGGGGAAACACTCCTATATTGGCGCACTTTGTAACAAATATTTAAAAATATCACTGCGTATGGTGTTATTCACACATCTCGTCGATAGGATGAATTTGGCCTTTGAAGATGTAGTTGGCAAAGGCAGCGTTATTGCATGTCTCAAAAAGCGGGCACAGGGAGACAAATCGCTGGTATAGAAACAAAATGTGATTCGAAGGTGGACTGGATTGGCGATACTTGCTACAAAATTCACCCTTCGTTGTTCGTAATTTTATATGGCCACCGAAGGTTTATCCGGCGCTTTCACCTGCCGCACTCTACAGTGGCTATATAAGGACAGTGTGGTCAATTTTGGTCTTGTTTCTGATTGGTTGTTTTAAAATCCGCCATTAAGAGTCGTTTTATGAAATTACACATAGTCACACAAAATTGCTTCTAAGTCCTTTATTATTGAAAGTAGCCCCAATATGAAGTGGAATGAAATAATCCTCATAAAATTCTACAGTGTTCTGTGTAAGCGAATGCCGAATTTTCGTTTTCATAAGTAAATGTCAAAGAGTTAAAGTAAAATGCTATTTGCGAAAATTGCGCATTAGTCCAAATCAAAAGCTATAATAAACTATATATATGTCTTAATGCCAAAGATTATTGCATCAAATTAAAGAGAATTTATGCGCTACGTAACACTGAATATTCTATTCCTCTAAATTAACTGGTGGAATAAATACAACGGTTTGATTATGAATATAAAAAAAATTTTTTGTTGAGCTTTTGTACGTAATCTCTGTGTCGATCAACGCAAAATGTTGTCAGTTTTAGTTTTTTATGTACAAAAACACAATAAAGAAGCTAAAAAAGGACACCTTGACTTATATTCCAATATTAGGTTCCTCGTTAAGGAGGATTTTTAATCGCTGGCAGCGATTCCTTACGTTTCACATCATCTCTTGCCGTTTAATTCTCTTTAAGTAATATTATTGACATTCTTGTAAAATTAATGTTACACTGCACATTTGACCACCTCATATTGCACAAATTTTCGCGATCGTGGGTATACAGCGCTCTGCAAAGCATCTCCGAACTTCACATATGTCCAGTCCGTATAAAATGACGCTTATGTCACAATTTAGCAGGGTGACGTTTGTCTTACAATTTAGCAGGCCGTGCACAGAACAATACCTAAGGGCGTGGCTGGTTGTTGTAGAGACGACTCTTAATGGCTGCCCTTTTAAAAATTGACCACACTGTCTTTATATAGCCACTGTAACGCACTCATTCGATTCGATGCCGCTGACTCAATGCGAGATCATGCTGCAACGGATGCATTTTTCCCTTAAAAAGGTAATTCCCCATAGAGTTATGCAGCCGTTTATTAATACTTTCTAAGTACTTTTTCGATATATTGTCTGCAACGAGGAACGTTAAATTCCACGATAGGCTGGCGTCATGTTTTAAAACTTGCATCTCGAATATAAATTTCCTGAAAAATTTGGCAGAACCGGTTTAGCCCAAAATGAACGCTATATTAATATAGGTTAATCTAACAAATCTAGAACTTCAGCCAAAGTTCATTGAGCACCAATTCATATCCATGATATTCAGATTTTTTGTAGTGTTCTTCAGTGAAAAGCATAGTCAAATGGTACTTAGGATTCAAAATTTTTGGCTTTTGAGTAGAATCTTCCAAGTCAGGTAATAGCCTATAATTCCACCCCTTACGTATTGGAATTAACTTCTTGCCTATCATTCATTGAATCGCTTTCGGAATGATATGCCTTTTAGCTACCGTAAGACAGAGTAACTTTATGACTTTATTCATGAAGTTGACCAACTCTTCGTCTTGTTTAGCTATGTCGGGTTCTCCTCGCCAAAATGAAGGATATTCCTTCAAATTGTGACATTTTGAGTATAGAATGGCTTTGTCTGTCACGTTGACTTCTGTTGGTAGCCATCTCGACTTGTCACCATTAGTGAGCTCTTGAGTTTCACCAAGCCGATGGGATACAAATGACTTCGTAAGATTTAAGACATGTAAAAAATGACACTTTGCTTTCACATATAATGTAACTTTCAATAAAGTAATAAATATAGCTAGTTAAATAATGTGCCTCTGTAAAAAAGTAAACAGATTTTCGTGAGGATTTATTTTCGAAGTTTTACCAATTATAACCATCTTTTGCCTCATTGTAATAGTACGAGGGTTCAACGTTCTAAATATTATGATTACAAACTCTTTAAGATGAAGTTAAAAGCTACAGTATAGTTAAAGGTAAAAATTTAAACGGTGAAAATGCATTTTAAGCAGTGGGCTTAGTTTGTTGTCCAGATTTAGTTAAAATTAAAACTACAATTTTACTAAACTGCGTTATTACTTATTAAATTTAATATGTACCAAACGATAGTTTATTTTCTAATGCTCGTCACTATGCGCTGACACCGATTAATTCGCGAACAGTTGACCGAAATATGAAAACAGGTAAACAACTGAGCGTTCGTACTCACACCCGTACACTTATATTTAGAATCTTATTAAATAAATCACTCGCTATGAAATTGAGCAGTAGAGGAGTTGGCAGTGATTCAATCCGCAGGCGAATACGACATTTACAAAACACGATCGTGTCACGCTTTTTGAGCTTGGATAAACATCCAGAGTCGTTACGGAAGTAACTTAGACAGGTTAACTTCGAGCTTACATTCAAGACTCTATAGTTTTAGCGAGGGGCACGGCGTTATTTACACAGAAATCATAAAATGGATATGATGTTTGGAAAATTAAAATTACTACTAGCTTTTAGTACTTTTTACAATATAATATTTATTAGCAATGTGTATTAGATTTTTCTCCTATAGAATTTTTTCTACCTATTATTTCTTAAGATTTCTATCCAGTGAATCCAATAATGTCCTAAAACGACAAGACATTTTTCAGCAATACGTTATGATGAATTTGTTGCAATCAGCAGCTCGGTTAATTTTCCCTATCGCAGTCGCGCAATCTTTGTTAATTTCGCACACCCAATACGGACTTACCAAGCAAGGACAGAATTTAACATAAAACCAGCTTTTTTTATCAGAGCTAGCGTTGAATTGTCTCTAGTTATTTATTGTTGAGCCTTGCAGGTAAGTCACGCTGAAACCTTTCCTGATTTTGGCTTCGAAAATTTGACGACGTGTTCGTACGAATTTCCTTAACCGTTTTACCACGGTCGGATATTTTCGATAAGAACCATAATTTTTGTGGCATTTTCAACCGAGATTATAAGAATAACCGGAACAACCGGGAATATAATTCAAATTAGAAGCAAAATAAGAACTAGACCGTCTTCCAGCCCACGCGATTGCTTTTTGTTCGTCTGTTTTGTATGGGTTAATGCCAGTCTTATTCATTTAGGTTCATTTATCTTGCTTTGGAGTACGTTTCTCCGCTTGCAGAAGTCATCTTTTTCTGCCTGCCCTTCTGCATGCATCCCATTTTACGTTTCCTTGTGTGCCCTCTAAAAGTATACAAACCTGCAGAAGGTTCACATTCTCCGGCTAGCTCACTTCTCGGCAACAATTTAAATAAAATGTGGGTTCGTATTTTCACTTCATACATATGGGTAAGGTTCAATAAAATACAAAGTGGGCGCCAGCAATTTAATAATTGCATTTAACTAACATAACATAGGTATATATTTATATTTACAAATGGAAAATCGGAAATGTATATTCTGTACCTTTTAAATTATATATTAAATCATAGGTACATAATTAGAATTAAACAATTGAATGAAATGTTTTAAATCCGATCTTAAGTATAATCGGAGAGCTCTCCCTGGTTATAAAATATAGGTTGTTAAAAACTATATATCTAATTAGCTGTTATAATTAAAATTTAGTATAACAAATGTTCAAAATTCATACTGATAAGCAGTAATGTTTACATGCAAATCGGTAGTGACAGTTTAGAGTTATTTAGCAAGATTTAAGGTGTATTGACAATGAGGTAAGTCAAAAAAAAACCAGTTAGATAAGGACAGGGGTTTATAGTTGAAGTTTTAGGAGCTTCCGCTGCGCAGAAAGCCACATCTGTGCACTGCAGTGTCGAGCAATAACTGCACCGTACTTACTGGGTCAACTTGAGGTAGGAAGCTAATAAAGGCCAGCCAAGGGGGCAGAGGCTCCTTGAGGGAGTTGCAGATGGTGCACCAGGTCCAAGAAGGTAGATGGACGGCAATGGTACCTCAACCAGTTTGAGCAGTGCGGTATGCCAAATAAGATAGAGGATTACTCTGCGATGCTGAACTGGTGGAAGACATCCAGGTAAACAAGGCTCTTTGGGGGAATAGCTGAGAGCGCACCAGGTCCGATTAGACGAAGGGGTGGTGTCGGAACCTCAATCCGTCGAGCAGAGTGGTATAAAAAAAAGCTAGACAAGCATTCACAGGTAAGACGCTGGATTAAATAATTAGAATTGCACCTACCAGCTAAGTGAGCTGCCTTTCTTAAGAAACGTCGCACCATGTGCTTCGGAAAATGTCAGAAATAACGGTCACTTCAATATCACTTTATTATGCCGATTATTTCCTAATTTATGCACATAATATAACAACTGTATGTTGCAGGATGACGGCAGAAATATTTAAATTTCACAAAGCCTCGAGTCAAGATGCCATACCTCGACGATGGTACAGGCAAGAATCCTCCATATCCAAAAATTCAGGAAAAGGCTTTTTTTATAACATTTTCAAAAATCCCTAAATCAGAATGTCAAACCTTAAAGAGGAGTTATGTGTGTATGCAACCTTTGAAGCAAGATGGGTTGCATACTTGTTAAGGGAAATTATTGTATGTGTAAATGCAACATTTTGAATATATTAAATAATAAACCTTGTAGCTAATTACACTGGAATGCTACACTATCCCTTCACAAGAAAAAAGAACAGAAAAAGACAACGTCTCAGATACCAGAATATTCCATTTCATAAAACCCAACCAAAAGATGTTATCCTTCAACTAAAAGAACTATAAGTAAGCTAACTTAGAGACCTAGAATACTATGCTAAACTACTTATATCTAATCTACTGGGACAACACAAGTTACTCAGTCCGTCGCTGCGAGGTGGAAAAGCTGCGCCGGTGGACTAAATAATCGTAAGTACACAAATACTTATTAACTAACCCTTTCAAAATAAACAAAGAAAATGATTAAAGGATATATAATGCTATGCTGTAAGGAAGCACTTAAGTTACTTTACCTAATCATAATTGCCCAAAAGAATCTCGTAAGATGAAATTCCATCACAAAGTTCCTGTGCCAGAAATAAACCATTTCTGCAAATTCAAGGGAAATGCAAGGAACTAGCTTTAGACGCATAGTCTATATTAAAAAGCTCATAATGATCTTGCCTGACCTGCACACGTCTTGAAGCTATCTAAACTTCTAATAACGTATCATATTCACGTTACTGGATCATTCCATCACATTGGACAGAGTATTTACCCAAAAAAAAAATTACTGCACCACATAGGGTACAGCAGAGAAGTGCTATGCCACAACTCTGACAATTAGACGGAAAAGTAGAATAGGTAACTAATCAAATCCATCAAAAGTACCACACCTACAGCGAATAATGAAATTAATACCTTCACCAAAAATATCTATATACAAGAAACTGATTAAGAGTCGTCGTCGGGAAAATTAAATTCGTTATCAGTACCGGGTTTTAAATCTTTTATATGCCACACCCCTAAGTTTTTACCATTTAAATCAACTAAACGATATGTTACAGTACCTGTTACTTCGGCAATTTTGGCTTTAACATATTTAGGAGCTAACTTCCGAGCAAAACCTTTGGAGGCATCTGACAAAACTGGATTGCGTTTCCACACTATTTCACCTTTCTTAAAATGTAAGGCCCTTTTCCTTAAATTATAGTAATGTTTATTACGCTCATAAGCTTTGTTCAATTTTGCAATGACTTCATTGTAAAGGGGAGAAAGTTCATTGACATCCTTCACCAATTGTTCTCGGGTGTCTAAAGATATATCTGCCTTTTTCAGATTCGCTAGGCGACCATAATAATCACCATGAGCGGGAACAGTCCTACCGAAATTAAGGAAAGAGGGGGTATAACCCGTAACTTCATGGACAGCATTCCTAATTGCATGGGCTATTTTAAAAATCTGAGCGTCCCAAAGTCTATGATTTTCTTGCACGTATGAGCGAATAGCAGTGGTGATAATCCTATTCGTACGCTCCACAGGATTCACTTGAGCATGGTAAGACGCATTATACCACACCTTCTGAACCTTATATTTTTCCACTAGTTTTAGAAAAGCTCCACCAATAAATTGGGGTCCGTTATCACACATGATGATTTGTGGTACACCAAACATTAGGAAGACATCGTTTTCGAGAAACCTAACGATAGAAGAGGCAGTTGCCTTCCTAAGAGGTTGAACTTGCACGAATTTGGTGAACCAATCGGTCACAACCAAGATAGAAGTGTAACCTTTTGTGGATCTAGGTAAAGGACCAATCAAATCTATTGATACTAGTTGAAAAGGATATTTGATTTTTTTTTGATTTCCCATGAAACCAGGTCGAAGTTGTGAAGAAGATTTACTGGCTTGACAAACATCACACTTCAGTACATATTTAGCGACGTCAGCTTTCATTTTGGGCCAATAGTAAATCTCTGAAAGTTTATGGAGTGTTTTGAATGAACCAAGATGGCTTGAGGTGGGTTCATTGTGAAATTGGTGAAGAAGATCTAGTCGTTTTGTTTTAGGAACTACTATTTTCCATTCAACAAGGTTAGATGTAATGTTGTGTTTATTGTGAACATATTTGTGGAGAATTCCATCCTCGATTCGCCAAGAAGGATATTTAATGGGGTCACGTGTGATTTTAATGATCATGTTCCTATACCAAGGACAAAATTCTGTCTCTCCAAACGTTATAGTATTAATATTAACAACAGGGATAGGAGCTCTAGATAATGCATCCGGGACAACATTATATTTCCCCTTCCGATGTTCAATGTCAAAACTGTATTGCGACATTCTAGCCGTCCAACGAGCTAATCTACCTGTTGGCGATTGAAGTTTGTGTAACCACAAAAGAGCATGATGATCAGTGATAATTTTAAAATGTGTTAGTTCAATGTAAGGACGATACTTCTCTATCCCAAACAAGCAGGCTAAGCATTCTTTCTCGGTTATAGAGTAATTCTGTTCAGCGCTAGTTAAGGACCGACTGGCGTAAGCAATGACTTTTTCATTTGAACCTTCCCCTTGCACTAAAATTGCTCCTAAACCAACATCACTAGCATCACACTGAATAATGAACGGTTTAGTGAAATCTGGGCTAGTTAAGATAGGTGCTGAAACTAATAAACCTTTCAGTTCTTGGAACGCAAATTCTGCACGATCATTCCACTTAATGACTTTCTTTTTTTGATGGCCCTTAATGAGTTCTAATATCGGGGATACGATTGTTGAAAAATTTGGAACAAACCTTCTGTACCAGCTGGCCATTCCTAAAAATCTTTTAACCTCCGTGGAAGTTTTAGGAGTAGGAAAAGAAACGATAGCTTCGACTTTAGAAGGATCGGTACGTAAACCATCCCTGTCAACCAAGAAACCTAAATAAGTTAGAGAAGGTCTACAAAATTCACACTTATCGAGGTTTATAGTTAGCCCTGCATCCTTTAAATGATTATAAACTTTGTTTAGGGTGTCCAAGTGTTCAGAAAAAGTTTTTGAAGCGATGATAATATCGTCCATGTATACAAATACGCTATCTAACTCAGGACCAAAAATGTTATCCATTAATCTCTGTAACGTTTGGGGACTATTGTTAAGGCCGAAGGGAAGAACAGTAAATTCAAATAGTCCTCTACTTGGAACTGTAAAAGCGGTCTTCTCACAACTGTTCTTGGAAAGTGGTACCTGCCAAAATGCCTTTTGAAGGTCGATGGAACTTAAAAACCTTGCGTCCTGTAGCCTATCAAGAATACCATTAACATATGGTAAAGGGTAAGCATCCCTTTTGGTAAGTTTATTTAATTGACGACCGTCAAAACAAAATCTTAAGGATCCATCTTTCTTTTTTACCATTACAATCGGAGAATTCCAAGGTGAGAAAGATTTTTGAATCACCCCCAACTCTAACATTGTATCAACCTCTTTATTTACAGCATCCAGCATTACAGGTGACATAGGATAGTATCTCTGCTTAATCGGTTTTGCATCTCCAGTATCTATATTATGGACGACCATATGGGTGCGACCAAGTTTAGGACCACTTATACTATGAAATTTATTAATGACGACTTCCAAATTTCGAATTTGTTCACCAGACAGGTCCTCTTTTGCAAGAATATATTTAAATGAATTATTTAAGCTAGAAACATGGAATTGGTCTGATTTGAAATCTGTGATAATGTTAAACAAATAACAGCTATCAACACCAAGGGTAAGTGGAGCTGAGATAGTGTTCGAAACTAAACAGTTAATAACTCTAGTTACATTATCGATCGTTACAGGTAAATCTACTAACCCTAGGATGGATTGATAGTTCCCATCAGCTGTTTGAAGTTTCATATCAGAATTAGATGTACTAGTCAATGGCAAATTAAATTTATTTAACAAAAATAATCCCTGCTTGCCTATTATTGTCTGGTTAGCACCAGAATCCAGAAGAGCTAACAATGGAATATTCTTAATTTGTACTTTGATAAAGGGTCGATTATCCCTGTGGCAGTGAGAAAACATGGACTGAACTTGAGGGTATTTATAAAAGTGTGCAACAGCCTTCAACCACTCTTTCCACTTTAAAGTTTCAGCCTGCAAAATCTCGGGACTTAAGCGTCGTGGGCTGCAGACGAGGCTTGTCCTTGCGGGTTTTTTTGAACGTTACGAGTACATTTGGGACAATTACTAAAATTGACATTTGGAGTTCCACAAACGTAACAGAAAAATGTACGCTCCTTTTCACATCGATGGTAAGTGTGTCCTTTTTGTTGACAATTCCAACAAGTTACATTAGAGGAGGTCCTTGCAAAGTTCATGGATTTAAAACTATTTTTGTTAAAAGGAAAAGATTTCTTAGGTGCTTTATCAGAAGTGGTAGACGAGTGAACCTGACGTTTTAATTGACTAGTAGGTTTATAAGCCAAGTCTGGTTCTAAAGGAGAACTAGTAGATGAGAAATTAGGTCGAAACTTCTTATTTCTATTCTTCGTTTCTTCTAACTCTCGACAATATTCAGTTAAGGAGTTTATAGTAAGAACTTGAATTAACGCTAAATGATTGCTATAATATGGTTGTAGGTTTTTCCGAATATATCTTAATTGTACTTCTTCTGGTGGGACAGAGCTTAATCTATTGAAAAGGTTAATCATAACGGCTATGAAGATATGAGGACGTTCATCAACACCTTGTATACGAGAACGAATTTCCTCCCAAAGCGCATCATCATAGTCGCTAGGTAAGTAATGTTTTTTCAATAAATCTACTATCTCTTTCCAACTGCTAATTCTATTTCGAATAGACCGAAACCAAATTAATGCCTGATCATCAAACAAATCTATTGCCTCTAAAAATAATTGTTCGTATGTTAAGTTTCTTGCTACTCTCAATTCTTCAACTCTTTCTATGAATGAATTAACACCCTGATTAGCATTGTTACCTGAAAATTTCAGATTCCATTTGGAAACTCTTACAGAACTTGATGAGACTTCCGTCCGATGGCTACAAGTAGGAATTTGGGATAGATTTAATTCTTTTAATCGATTTGCAAAACGCTCGACAGGCTCTGAAATATCAAATTCGACCTTTCTACTGCTATGATGTGGGGAACTATGAGAAGCTTGAAAGATGGGATCCAATGGAGCTTCAGAAGTCATATTAATTCGAGGAAGATCTATACTACTGCTAGGAA
This sequence comes from Agriotes lineatus, assembly GCA_940337035.1. Lineage (NCBI taxonomy): Eukaryota > Metazoa > Arthropoda > Insecta > Coleoptera > Elateridae > Agriotes > Agriotes lineatus. The sequence continues at coordinate 157,766 of CALNHX010001769.1, read as the reverse complement.
TTGGTTGTTCTGATTGTTGAATTATTGATATTACATCATTATGGTGTATCTCTTCACCATCAGCTACTTCCGAAAGAGATACTGACAATTCTAACAATTGGTCTTTTAGGTGAGTCCACTTAAGCTTAGTATCATCATCTAATAACATAGAGATATAATCTAATCGACGGTCTATGTGCTCTAGTTTAGTAGTTAATCTGTCAAATTCAGTAGACAAGGGTTTATTTTCAAAAGTCTGGGCCAAAGTTCGAAGATATGCCAACCTATGTTCGCAAAAATCTAACTCCTGAGGAACGTTAAATGTGACAAGTTGGTAAGAAGAACTTAGAGTTGAGTCACGCTTCTCTAAATTTAATTGTGTTCTTAATAACTTACGTTTTTCATCGACACTACGATTTGCAGGGTCCAAGTTACGAGTGGTTAACTCCCAATCTAACTCATCAGAAACCAAACAATTCACTTTCATCATCATGGAGGCAATTTGTAAGAACACACCAAAAATTATTACTTAAGAACCGTTAACCCTTATGAAAAGTGAAAATATCAAAAATTTTGAAAACTTATAACGTTTACTGAGCCAAGTTGTATGTAATTTCTAGTCAACCGAACCGAAAGAAGGCCTTGACCGTTGGGTGCCAATTTATGTGTGCCCTCTAAAAGTATACAAACCTGCAGAAGGTTCACATTCTCCGGCTAGCTCACTTCTCGGCAACAATTTAAATAAAATGTGGGTTCGTATTTTCACTTCATACATATGGGTAAGGTTCAATAAAATACAAAGTGGGCGCCAGCAATTTAATAATTGCATTTAACTAACATAACATAGGTATATATTTATATTTACAAATGGAAAATCGGAAATGTATATTCTGTACCTTTTAAATTATATATTAAATCATAGGTACATAATTAGAATTAAACAATTGAATGAAATGTTTTAAATCCGATCTTAAGTATAATCGGAGAGCTCTCCCTGGTTATAAAATATAGGTTGTTAAAAACTATATATCTAATTAGCTGTTATAATTAAAATTTAGTATAACAAATGTTCAAAATTCATACTGATAAGCAGTAATGTTTACATGCAAATCGGTAGTGACAGTTTAGAGTTATTTAGCAAGATTTAAGGTGTATTGACAATGAGGTAAGTCAAAAAAAACCAGTTAGATAAGGACAGGGGTTTATAGTTGAAGTTTTAGGAGCTTCCGCTGCGCAGAAAGCCACATCTGTGCACTGCAGTGTCGAGCAATAACTGCACCGTACTTACTGGGTCAACTTGAGGTAGGAAGCTAATAAAGGCCAGCCAAGGGGGCAGAGGCTCCTTGAGGGAGTTGCAGATGGTGCACCAGGTCCAAGAAGGTAGATGGACGGCAATGGTACCTCAACCAGTTTGAGCAGTGCGGTATGCCAAATAAGATAGAGGATTACTCTGCGATGCTGAACTGGTGGAAGACATCCAGGTAAACAAGGCTCTTTGGGGGAATAGCTGAGAGCGCACCAGGTCCGATTAGACGAAGGGGTGGTGTCGGAACCTCAATCCGTCGAGCAGAGTGGTATAAAAAAAAAGCTAGACAAGCATTCACAGGTAAGACGCTGGATTAAATAATTAGAATTGCACCTACCAGCTAAGTGAGCTGCCTTTCTTAAGAAACGTCGCACCATGTGCTTCGGAAAATGTCAGAAATAACGGTCACTTCAATATCACTTTATTATGCCGATTATTTCCTAATTTATGCACATAATATAACAACTGTATGTTGCAGGATGACGGCAGAAATATTTAAATTTCACAAAGCCTCGAGTCAAGATGCCATACCTCGACGATGGTACAGGCAAGAATCCTCCATATCCAAAAATTCAGGAAAAGGCTTTTTTTATAACATTTTCAAAAATCCCTAAATCAGAATGTCAAACCTTAAAGAGGAGTTATGTGTGTATGCAACCTTTGAAGCAAGATGGGTTGCATACTTGTTAAGGGAAATTATTGTATGTGTAAATGCAACATTTTGAATATATTAAATAATAAACCTTGTAGCTAATTACACTGGAATGCTACAGTAGACAGACTTTCCCAAGTGTGTTGTGTTGAATTACTTGAAGAAGGGTTAGTGTAAAGTACCTGCTGTGGGATTGAGGACAGGGTACTGCAGTTTGTTTTCTGTTGTAGTCCTGAATTGGAAGCATGCTGACCAAACGTTTGTTCGTCACAAAATACTTGTTGCAATCGTGTTCTCACAAACATTTTCCTCTCATCTGGAATCTTGCGGAGAGCTGGCAACAAGCTCATGAGAAAATGATAATCAGCATCCTCTTCATTGTTACCTGTATTCAAAACATCTATTTTTCGTTTATATTCGGCTAGCTTAGTTTGTTCGATGTCTAAAAGCTTCTCAAGAACGTTTCTTTTTTTTGTACGTTTAGCTGGAGGAGCCATAACATTTTCGGATGTTGTCTGTATCGGTGGTTCGGATTCGGTTATTTCCGAATTATTTAATTCCTCCAAATCGGGATTTGTTGCATGTTCGGGCGTATCTTCGTAATCTTCTACAGTAACGTCTACTCTGCTGGAGTCACTTTCAAGAGGCTCCGGAATACTGCTCTGTAAATTCCGGGGCAAAAATTGATCTCTTAAAAACATCATACTTGCAAAATAAGGCCATGACGTTCTTTTAAGAGGGCCTCCTCCATCGCCAGATTTTCTCTTTGGAAGTTTGTGTAATTCTTTGCGAAACGTGTCTCGCAAACCTCTCCATTTATTTTTAACAGTTTCGACTGTAAATGAAAATTAAATACTTGTTAATATAGATAACTGAAGTAGAACTCACAAAATTATTTTTATTTCAGGTTTCTTTCTACTGGGATGTCGTTTCGAGCACTTAGTTTTTCATATAGAATTGCGCATACTACTATACGACAAATAGTTTACGAGACTTGTCTTGTAATATGGAATGTATTCCATGACAAACACATGCCTCCATCGTCTACAGATCAGTTACAAGCGATTGCAACGGATTTCTTTAGCAAGTGGAATTTTCCTAATTGTGTTGGGTGTATAGACGGAAAACATATTCGAATTAAATGCCCAGAGAATTCGGGAACGGCATATTACAATTATAAGCAATACTTTTCGATTGTATTGCAAGGTATAGCTGACGCAAAGTATAAATTCATTACTATCGATGTTGGTGCTTATGGCAAGCAAAGTGACGGAGGAATATTTTCAGTGTCAAATGTTTACAAATGTCTGGAAACACGCACTTTCAATATGCCAAATGATAATTATATTCCATCAACAGATATATTAGTTCCATTTGTCTTGCTAGGGGATGATGCATATCCATTAAAATCGTATTTATTAAAACCATATTCTCGACATAATTGTACAGACGAGGAGCTGGTTTTTAACTACAGACTTTCCAGAGCACGACGTTGTATTGAATGCGCATTTGGAATCTTGGTTGCTAAGTGGAGATGTTTAAAAACTGAATTACAAATTAATCCAGAAAACGTCGATATACTAGTAAAGTGTGTGTGTCTACTACATAACATTCTTATTGATAAAGAAGGTATTCCGACATCACTTGAACATAATAATACTAAAGATAATACAGTGCCTGTTACCAGACGATATAATCATTATGGACAACCAGCGAGGGAAGTGCGAGAAACCTTTAAAAATTATTTTGTCAGTCCTGCCGGTGAGATACAATTGCAATATAATATTTTTAAGTAGCGACATACAATGTACATATTATATTCGACATTAATATTAATTTCTATTTTGTATAAGTGATTGAATAAATTATAGGTACTTACCATTAGCTTCCAATTCTTGGCTGATTTTTTCCCACTTTCTACGAGATACGTCTCTGTTGTGATAAGTTTTGTCTTTCATGTCTCATAAACATTTATTTTCAAATACAAGGGTAATTAATTTTTCTATATCCATTTTTAATAATAAACCACCTAATAATTCGCACGAATTCGTATATAAAATCAAACTCGTTTGAACGACCAACTTGTTGTGACGAATTCGTGCGTTATCTCACGAACAGTGCACCTGCACTATAACCACGCTGATAACATTTCCATTGTTTGATTGTTCTGACGGATTCGTCAGAATTATTATTCGTCCGAATACGCATCTACTATAACCGCAGCCTAACGTCTCCTGCGCGTTACAGACTAACATTTGTTTGTTTCCATCCGGCTCATACGATACAATTTTAGTGAAAAATGTTGGTGCTTTCTTATTTAGGTAATTTAATTTAGCTCTCATATCATCGATGTCTTCAGCCAAATCTTGCACAGTATAGTTGGCTGGAATGATTTCATCAACATTCTCCTGAGCAACTAGAATCAATAACTTCTGCTGTATCCGCATTACGAGAAATATCTCATCAATCGGCATTGCTTTCTAATAGAACATCGGCGGAAGATGAATTTGGTATATTTGCCAAAAACGTGGCGTCGCATTTGAGGCAACTACCACTTCCGGTTGCTTTACGTGCTCAAGCCGCAATTCAAAATTATTTAATACAAACACGTATAGCACAATATAACATCTGTCCTACTACATATCCAAGAAATGTCATTTCTGAAGCATCTACAAGTGGTAGTGATTATAATCCAAATTCAACTCAGCTACTTTCCCCGTATTCTCCAGCCGATGGTTACTGCAGAAGCCAGGAAGAGTCTTTCGTGCACATCGATGAGATACAAAATACAGGACAGCAGCCCAATCAACCCGATACTGAACAGGCTAATCAGCACAATAATGAACAGCCCATTATTTTGTCTTTGGCTATTTCTTCTATTTTACAACAATAAACGTAAATACTATGTTAAAACTTGCTGCAGCATTTGTTCCTCAACTAAAAATATATATAATATAATACTGTACTTCTATTATACCTTAATACTAGTAAAATAAATAAAAATACTTGCCTTTATATGTTCTTTGAGTACTTCGTAGATAGCATCCAGAACCTCCGGCACGAATTTTGAAATTGAAACTTTGCAACTCTATACATATATTGTAAAGTTGCAAACGAATCTTCGGAATCTAGATATCTCAGGGTTATTTCTAATTTTACTTTGGCACTTAATGCGTCCCGCATATGTGAATTGCGCTTTTGTATTTCCGGTGCTACTTTGTCTAGCAGGTAATTAAAATTTTCTTGTGACATTCTCAAATGATTAAAATAACTTTCACTATCTTGCTCAGAAAGTTCTCTCAACAGTGTGTTTGAAGCCCCCAATTGTTTTCTTCGTGCTATCCAAGGACGTACCCACCAGCGAGCCTTTCTTCTTTTCTTATTTTCCAAGAAATTAATCGGTTCAGAACATAATATTTGCACACCTACATTTATGGATGCCAGCTGCAGTCGCAACATTTCATTTGACGCCATTGCTAACACTGAACTTCATCACACCTAATAGAAACACATGAAGCGCGCCAGTCGCAATGGCGCCAGTTAGCTGGCGCAAGTAATCTATGCATGTGGAAACCAAGCTTTACACCTAAAACTCTGTCATTTACATTTACAACAGTGTTTCTGCTTCGAATCATATACTTCAATGAAATATTTTTGGCGCTACGATTGCCTACTTTCGGGCGGGATTTTTCACATTGGCAATACTTCAAAATAAAACAACCTTGATCGATTTTATTTACCCTTGCATAAAAGGTTTTATGAAATTAATAAACATCGATCTTTGCAAGGGAACTGCATTGATATGCTTTGCTATTATGTTTACAAATTGGACACTGTAGGGCACGCTCTACAATTTTTGTTTTAGAATTCATTAGCCGAAATAAAATATAATAAATCATGCGATTCCAATATCAATTATTTACAGTGTAAGGTACCTTTTCTGCCTTTCTTTATCTCGCTTCCACTCCACTGGATTTTTACGTCTCTTTCTTGTCTTGTACATTTTTAGTTGCATCAACCATTGTTTTAAGATTAATAAATGAACACAACACAACTTTACTAATGCATACTATGCACTCCTTCATGTGATCTATCACATTTCAGGTTGAATCATGCATTGTAGATCACCTGATATAGCTATTGTTCGTCATTGGTTAATCTGGGGATGGGGGAGTTTGAACTTTGCTAACAACTGGATTTTGCGGATTTTGAAACTAAGGCTTACTTTTCATGCCTAAATTATTGCAGAATTTGATGGAATTGGCGAGTTTTGACTCAACAAATGAAAGAACAGTTTTTGAACCGATTGCCGCGAAAATCTCGTTTCTTTAAATTTTGGAGATGATGAACTTTGAAACCAGGCTACTCAAATGCTTTGCATAAATCATAGTTGAAGGACTGTTTCGTTTAGTCTTGAACTCTCTGCTATTCATTCTCGTAGGGACAACTGCGGCTTCTTTGTTGACTTTTATTTTTCACATTTTCGTTTGTGCGCAGGTGTACCGACGTGTTGGTCAATTAAACACTTTTTTGTACACGAAACCTACAATCATAAAACAGATGCCTAAGAAAAATTGTTTTTACACACATTTTATTTATATTCAATTAAAAGTCAAATCAATTTTAAAATTGAAAATAGTACCTAAATGCAATAATTAAACTTACTGTTTTACTGTCAGCTTTGCAGAATACTCCATCGCCATCCACTACAAGCTCGGGATAACGTTTTATCCACGATATTATTTTACACATTTTGTCTATTATTTCACAAAAATTTGAGGTTTAACACTCAATATTTTAAATGCTAAAAGAGGGATCGTTGTTACACAGTATACTATTACACAATGACCTACGAAAGGTTAATATTTTACTTATAATGTATTTTTTGCCCCTGCTTAGTCCATAGTTCAACCACAGTCTATATAAAGTATGATCAAAAATTAATCTCATCTAGTATGGCTATGAAAAAAACAAATTTCTGCATTTAAAACTGGGTCAAATATATTTTACTGCCGGGATCGGTAGCTCAGTGGTAAGCATCCTTACTACTGATCTAAGGGTCGCGAGTTCGATTCCCGGTGAGGTTTTCAAAAATAAAAAATGCAGATGAAAGCCTCTACAGAATGCCATCATTCGGAAGTGATGTAAAACCGTGGGTTCCATGTTACTACGATGTGTAGCATGTAAAAGACCCCTTGCTAGGGTTGAAACTCCTTTAGTCTCGGCAAAATTCTAAGTAGGACTTTGACCATATGACCCAAGCAGTCGGTGTCGAAGGTACCTGGTACTCTACATGCCTAGACCTTGTCCATTAACAAACAAACAATAATATATTTTACCTTTAGGTTAGATTTAAGATGAAGTGTCTATTCGACCGACGCAGGCTTATTTGTTAGACAATTACTTTACTTTTACGTGAAAATTAGTTTTATTTCAAATTAATATTGTAATACGATGAATAAAAAGAATATTTAAAAATAACATTTGACAATTTGAATATATAACCCAATTTTTAAGGCATTAGTTTGTACTTCCACAGCGATACTAGATGAGATTAATTTTTGATCACACTATACAAAACAGTCATTTTACTCGGCCAAAATTATGTCCCCGAATTCCAGGGCGCATATTCCAACATTTCGACTTCCAGCATATGCACAAAAGTAACAGTAGGCCTGTTCTTGATATTGGCGGTTGACGGTTTAATTCAACAACCGTAAACTTTTCTAATTTGTAACTCGCGCCACCGGCACAGCTTGCACGCGCTTTATTAAATTGGTAACTCTCGCCTCCGCGAGCGACTCCTGGCATATGTGCAGTAATTTTTCGGAGACACCAACGTCAGAGTTCCGACAGAGGAGTGACCTGACTGTTTTGGGTTTTTGTAGAAAGAGCTTATAGTCCAGTACAAATAGACATTTTGGTATGTAGAAGGTCTGGTAGTTTTTATTTTTTGATATGTTGTTAGTGTTGGACCTGTAATGTAAAATCCAAGTTTTTGACCTTGCCGCGCCACTTGATATAGAAAAAAACATCAACATTTTCGACCTTCTGTATGCCTTTTTCGAAATATCTCCTAAGCGATCGGTTTTACTGTAGTATTTAAGGTAGAGTAATTTTAATACAGTTTGAGCTCAAAACTAGCTCTGTAGCTCGCATAGTCACTGAGATACTGGCTTTCAAAAAATCGTGTTTTTTTTTCAAAAAGTTGCAAAAATTGTGACTGAAAATTGATCTATATGACTTTTGCTCTAAACACATTAGTTTTTTGAACGCCTGTATTTCAGTGATTATTTGAGCTATCGAGCTGGTTTTGCGCTCACTGTAGCAAATTTACTCTACTTTAAAAATTTTTTGTAAAGCTAACCGTTTAGGAGATCTTTTGAAAAAACGTATTGAAGGTCGAAAATTTTGATGTTATTTTTGATACGAAGTGGCACGCAACCGCGCGCCAAGGTCGAAAACTTGGATTTTACATTACAGGCCCAAATCTAACAACATATCAAAAAATCAAAACTACCCGACCTTTTGCACAGCAAACCCTTTTTTTCGACAGATTTACTGAACTATTAGATTTACATATATTATCGCTACTTGGAATTTTGTAATAAATTGGAAGTTTCAAAATTTAATAAATAAACATCTACCTCTGCTATATTTATTATCTTTTGAGATGCCAAAGTCAGTAAAAACAATTTGGCCTTGGATGGGAATTTCAGAAGATGCTGATGCTGATTTCGATGGTGGATTTGGCACTTAACTCTTCTAGATATCCCTAAAAATGTAAAATGTTAGATTGCATATACGAGTAGGTATTAATTGTATAATTATCGGTTAAGTTTCTACAGAAGATGGTACATAGTCCAGGTCTTTATCAGAGTCATCAAACTCGCTAATCACTAAAAAAATAATAAAATCGTAATCCGAAACTATAAACGTGTTTTTAATTAATTATCGACCATTTTGTAACGCATATGTAATAAAACATGGGGTACGCTATGAGTCCACCTCACCTAATATAGGGTTTTCCATTACGAGGTTTCATTTGAAATTTCACGGCATTAACCAAAATATATCAAAATTGACGAACCATTTTAACAATAAACAATTTTATGTAAACTTTATTGTATTAACTTGTGCGTTGTGCTATGGATACAATTTTTTCAGTTCTAGAAGATAGGGTGGGTGCACCAATAGTTGACTTTTTTTTACAAAAAGGCTTGTAGTAAGAAAATTATTAATTTTTCGTGAAAATTAAAAATGTATACAAGACGTGCCAAGTTTTGGGATTCTAAATATTATATGCTATCTTTAAAAAAGTGTTTATTTTAAGTTTAAAAAAATTATCAAAAAAAAAGTCACAAATCACCAGTGATTGACCAACTATAATTAGTATTTGACCAAAAATTAACCCAGTAGTTGACCACTTGACTAAATAAAGTGAAACAAGTTTTTAAGCAGAACTAGGTATATATTTATTAAAGAAATACAGGAACTTATTTTTAAATAAAGATGGTTTACCAACAAAAAAAATAAATATTTTTCTTAAAATAACAATTATAATCTAATTTTTAATCTTAAGTTTTTCAAAAATATTTAAATGCTAACATCTTTGGGGAACTTAAATTTAATCCGATTTCCAGTTGTAGTAATCACCCTTGGTGTTTCTAACTTTTCAACGAGTTGCTCAGTATTTACAACGCTAATATAATTTTCAATGACTTTGACTTCCTTCTATTGGAGTAAACGGCTGTACTTCAACGTCACATGTATCATAAATATTTTGTACAGTGCAAACGAAGTTATGACTGGTTTTTTTTCCTGGAAAAGAAACCAAATAGAAATCTCCGACTGAAATGTCTTTTTTCAGTTTCTTCGATACATTGGCCAATGATTCATTTTCACTATCACTGCTAAAATGCTCTGATATATCATCTAGACTCGAGCCACTCTCCTGCCATTCCTCATATTCACTCTCAGAACTATCAGAGTATTTTACTTTGTCTTCCTTCTTCTTCGATTTGTTAGCTTTCGCTTTTTTGGCCAAATTTTTATTTTCAGCTACTTTTAACTTTTCTTCTTGCTTCTTTTTTCTCAAAACAGCCTTCTCTTGTTTCTCTCTCTCTTTTTTGATTTTGGCCTTTTCTTTCTCTTCATGGTACTGCAACCACTTAAGTGAAGTAGTTGCATAGGGAAGCTTTTCTTTCCTTGCGACTTCTTTCTTTTCAGGTGACTCTGGCCAATAAATATGATCAAGGAAGGCAGCACTAACATTCCTTCTTTGTGACTGCTGTAGCGGTACTGGAGTTTCCGCTCTTTTTACACATACGTCGCTTAAAATAATTATGCGTTTCTCCTGTTCTATTGCTTCTTTTTCAACTAAAACTTCTTCAACCGGATCTGGAACTTGACCAGTTTCTGTTTCGTTAATTTCCAACTCATTGTTATATTCTTTTACTTCAGTCTCAATATTACAGTTTTGCTTTTCAGTCTCTTTGTTATTTTCATGTGTTTCAGTGTTGCTCTCAGTTTCTTCTTTGGCATTTTCATAATCATTATTATTAGTTTTATTTTCCAATTCTGTCTTTTTCTTTATTTTGTTCTTGGCATCTTTGTTTCAATTTTCTCCAAACCTTGTATAATTCTTTTGCCGACTCATCTCCGACCTATTCCCCCATTTCCGCTTTTTTAAATTCTTGCCGTCTTTTCGTTGGAATAACTGAATCGAAATACAGAAAATGTGGTACGTCAAAGTTAGTTGGCTTGATATTTTCAATTCCGTCTTGATCTAAAGTCCGCGAAGCATCGCGCATGCATTTTGTAAAATCTACTGCCTCGACGTCAAACGGATACAGTCCACACTTTCTAAATCCGTTTTTAACAGTATCTGCTCCAATCTGCTGTACACTATTTTCTAACAAAATTGGAAAAGTGGCTTTATTAACGACTTTATTATTATTAGCTTTTTTCCAATCAAATATAACTTTTTTCCATTTACTTTTTAATGGAAAAAATAAGGGCACATCGGCAGGCTGTAAAATGTGTGTCGCATTTGGTAGAAGTGCGTACAAAAAAATGCCATTATTAGCACAAAACTTACTCAAATTATACGTCAGATGAGTTTTATGTCCATCAAGTATATATAATATAGGTAATTTTATACCTTTGCTTTGTAAATGGGGTAATAAGGTATTACACACGTAACTGAAAAATGTTTCACTGGTCATCCAACCTTTTTTTACCAGGCTTGCCATCACGAAATTTGTGAATACGGTCGTCTTTTTTGACAATGTCGCTGACAGTTTCGCAGAGGCTGGTTTTGTTGATGGGAAATCCCTTTTTAGCACTTGCTAGCAGCCACCTGACCAAAAGTTCTTCATCTTTGGTTAATATGGTAGGAGGACCCATTTGCCTGGTTAAGGGAGTCTTTCCTTTTAACTTATTTATTAAAGTAGAATGAGGAAGACCATACAGCCTCTCCGCTTTCCGAATTGTACATAGATTATTGGAAACATCGCTTATAGCCTGCTGTAATTGTGTTTCAGTGTATTTAAAAAACGTCTTTTTTTTAGCTTTCGACATTTTTCTGAAAACAAACATGTTACTGAACCAATAGTTTTAAAGAAAAGAATCTCAAATAACGTAAACCTAATGTTGACCATGACAAGAAACCAATAGTTGACCACTACAAAACTGTGGTCAACTACTAGTTCTGCTTTAAAATAACGTTTTTTTTAAATAAAAACATCTCTTTCTCACATACCTAAAGCGATGAAACTGACAGAGACGTAAAACCTTTAACTTCTTTCAAACACCAGTAGTTGACCAAAGTGGTCACTCACTAGCGCTCTTACATATATTGCATTCTAGTAATTGACCACTTGTTTTTTCATAACAAAACGACACATTTTAACAATAAATATTATAGAAATACTTAACTACATTCATCTAGCAACTAGTATATCAATTAATTTGTTAATAAAATCTACGATGTGACCGGATGATTTAAGATAAGTGAAAGTTGTCTACTTACCATGCTTATTGCTACATCACTTTTCGACCATCACACACAAAGGAAACTTTAATAATGGCTGAGAGTGGGTGGGTACTAAATGATTAAAATTTCTTAGGTTAGTTGCGCCCTCTACCAGAGAAAAGACTTATTAACAGTTGAAAATCGGAGATAATCATCAAATCATTACAGATTTCTTATTTCTGCGCATTAAAAAATTTTTGGTCAATTACCGGGTGCTGGTCAACTACCGGTGCACCTACCCTACACTTCTGTTGTTATAAATTTTCACGTCTGCTTATCTCGACTCACGCTGCGAAACTAAATATTAAGCAATGAAGCAGTTTTATATTTATTTAATAAACCAGAGGGTCAGTACCACACGATACGAGATCCGCACGTTGTTTTCTTAGGATTTCGTATTCATCCCTATTACTGCATAGGCGATATACAAAAACGATTTGAACGCCATCTGGGACGAACTCACGAGAACTAATTCCATATATACACTCTGAAATAGTGCGAAATCTGAAGTCCGCTTAAAACTTGGGTAAGTATATAAGAAAATGGATCTCGAATTCCTACGCCAGATATATTATATATACATGGTTTCCCGCGAGGAAAGCTGCAAAATTTCAGAACGTGTTCCTTAGGTAAAATCGAGTCAAAATGTTTATATGAACAAATGCTTCCTTATCGAGATATGACATTTTCTAAATTTTGCTCCGCCGCACATGCTAGAAATGTCTATTTAAATACCACTTTTCCTGGACGTTGGAGCGGACGAGTGGCCCAGTTTTTTTGGCCACCCCGCTCACAATAAACCCGTCTAATTTGCTAGCTCATACCAAAGCTTTGGCGACTGCGCCTGCTAAATACCCAATTACAAGAGCCGTGTTAAAGTGTTAACTATTCCGTCAGGTGAGCAAGGAAATCCTTTAGATGATGTTTTTTGGGACAATTACCAAAACGATGCATTGTAGGTTTTGTATCGAATAAAGCATTTAACAGCCATTATGCATCAAAGCACTTCAATTTTAATAATTACAAAATCAATTATTTTTCCCTATACAGCTATACAGCCTGATTTATCTAAGAACGGCATGTACGTTCAAGCATATCACACACTATTTTCCGACAGTGGCATACATTTTCTCGGTGAAGGCAATGCAGTAAAACGAGAAGATTATCCTCATGGTTACTGTCTGTTTGCTTTTGATTTAACCCCCGATTTGGCTGCAAATGCCACAACGCATTGGAACCTTCTTAAAAATGGCTCAATACGTCTAGAAGTTGGTTTCGAGCAATCGTTAGAAGAAACTATTAATTGTTTAGTTTATGTCGAATTCGATAACGTTGTAGGAATTAAGAAACACAGAAATGTGGTGGTGGATTTCAGTAGTTAAAAAACCAGCAACAATTTAAAATTTAGTCATGCTCAAATATTTCGTCAGCATGAATACTGCATTCGTAGACCCGTACATTAAAGGCCAAGAAAAAAAGGAGGTTCTAAATTTTCTGAATAAAATCGTCGTGAATCTGGAGGATCTCGAGTGCCCGTATTTAAAAGTTTTGCGAAAAACTACTGATACCGTACGCTGCGTAAATCACAACATCCGCTCGCCGGTGTGTGCACTGGAAAACATTCTAATTCTATCCGATTGGTGGCATAATGAATACACTGGAAGTTCAGAAAATATTGCAAACAATCCCGAGTCTGTTGAATGTAAAACGCTATGTTTTTGCTTCTGATCAACTTCCTACAAGAATTGCGAGACTGGTGGCCATCATCGTCAACACAGATCCAGCAAACCGACCTGGTGAACATTGGTATGCTGTGTATATAGACCAATATGGACATTGGGAGTACTTTGATTCATACGGCAGGCCCCCAAGCGGTTATGATTTAAAATTTTACAGCAAAATTTAATCAGTTGGTCTCATAATCCAAAAATATTGCAATGTTTTAGCTCTAACGTGTGCGGAATATATTGTTTAATGTATTTATATTTTAAAATGAATAATGTATCTATGTTAGATTTTGTAAATATGTTCTCACATAATATAGTTTCTGATGACAATAATTATATAAAAGCACTACATAGCCAATACTTTACTCTAATCAACTTACTCTTTGAAATAAAATAACGCAAATAGCTTGTAAGAAGCAGACATATTGTCACACAATATTTAATAAATAAAAATGTATTTCACAATATTCGACTGATTTATTGCACAAATTAAAACAAGCCGGTTACAAATTGTTTATAATACAAGCATATTATGAAAAACAAGTTAATACATACAGATGGTAAATCACAATCTCTAATTAAATACATGATAATGTAGACAGAGAGATAATAACTATTTTATTACACTGCTACTATACAAATTGCATCCAAAAATTATACGAAAAATAATTACTTTAATATTAAAATTACAGCCTTATGTCTAATATAATGAAATTCACACACATTTAAGGCATTCTAAATCCCTAAGGTGCCGTATCAAACCTGTCAGCAAGTCGCAGTCGTTTATTATAACAAAATTGATATGTTTTGCATTCAGGTTTTGATATTACGTCATAGCTTGATGTCCGAACTATTTACGCTCATTATAAACATATAGAGGGTGATTCGCATTTGCATTAATAGGCCATTTTCTGTATAGAGTCAAAATTGATTATATCTGCGTTTTTGTAATTTAGGGTTATGCCCTTTACCTTGCATACCCTAAGCTCTGTGTTTTTATTCGTTGAGTACACCTTGTAGCTATAGTTTTTGGGTCCATCGCTTACAAAGTCGGTTATATAACTGCCATACTGCTCGAGCTCGTCTGTTAGTTGACCCAGAAATTCACCCTTTTCAGGTAGCCAATCGACTGCTTTTGATATAAAAATAATTGAATCTGTATCAAAGGAAAATACATGCTCACCCAGAGCGTCGAGATATGTATATAATTCTAGTCGAGCTTGAGCAGTAGTGTAGGCAGCAATTGCGACATTAACCGTGGACAAGGATTTTACACACTCTGTAGGTCTATCCCAGCTAACTAAAATCACTTCGTCATCAATCGGTACAGATGAATGGACTTCTACACCAGGGCTTGTCAGCAATTTATAAAATTCATCGAGGTTCGTTATCTCCGAGCACTGCATTAAATTTTCACGCTTGCCAAACTTGCCCCAAAAGCTATTCAACATTAACTTTGCGAGATATCGTAACACAGGATTTTTATTGATATTATCTTTATCTAGTTGAACACCTTCAACCTCTAAATATTCGCGAATGTAAGCTTCCTTATCAGCATTTGTGATACAGCTATGTGGCCATCCCGAGCATTCCTGTTTTATTTTTATAAAATTGTCGACATAACCACTAAAAAGCCCGTCCGGCTTTAAATCTTTGTTGTATTTCGCAACCTCCTACTCGCAAATTTCAAAAATATCGACAATTTGATAATTTTTGCATCGAGTGCACCACATAGGTCCGCTCAAAGCTGCGTTTGGCATCGTTATGAATGCATAAGCGCTGATGCAGAGTTTTGGCACATGTGTGGCACAAAATAAACATAAGTTTTTTATTCGCCCTATATGGGAGCACGGGGTGAAATAATGAAGTGGGTGGCAAAACAATGCATTTGACAAGACCTTCAACATTATCAATAGATAATAACGAGCAAACCCGGTGTCCGATGTGATTTTAGGGTGACCTATAGGATATTTTCCGTACTTGAGAACACTTGGATATGAGCATACGTCCCAATAATCAATTTTTTCGCCTGGCTGACATTTATGGTATAACTTGATGGCATTTGTTCGTCCACCGAAAAAGCCGTCGCGGGGGTCTAGGGGATTGTGCTATAGAATGGGGAGATTTTCAACGAAAGCTATCGCGGGCTGATTCAATTTTTAAAATCTTGTAAATTCACACTCCCACATTCAATCAACACGTGTAACCGCTGTTACGAATACGCGTAGATCCAGCCTCCATGTTTTCGCGACGTAAAAACGTAGCGTTCGCGTCCTCGTCTGTGTCGGATATTTGAATGGGATAGCAAACCTCACACCCATGCCAAAAACACCCTAAAAACGCATATACTGTGTTACTCTCCCTGCAATACCCGTCGACCAATATACCATTAGGCAAACGAAGCTCTCTAGCTTTACCGCTGTGTTGAATATTAATGCTATTACTATGCTCCAGCCACGACAGCCATTTGAGGCAGCCGCCGTCTGTTTATCCCCTAGCCTGCATCCCCCTGGAGGGCTCAATCCGATCATATTATTGCTTACTAATTACATGCGCTGGCTATTGTGGCTGCTTCCTGAAACGGATTCACGTCATTTCTGACCGTAAACAACTTCCAAAACCTCAGGCAAGCTTTAGCTAGAATGTGAACATCTAAAACACAATAATCCACTATTTCTTTTTTCATATAAAAATGTAGCCGTTTTGAAGGTTGTTACTATGCCATTCTACTAATGCGCGTCGATCGGAGCGTTCATGTTTAGTTTAGTTAAGGGCATAGGAATGAAAAAATAGTGAATCGATAAATCTGATCTGTCCGCATGTAATCGAGATTATTTTTGTGCCTGTGGTTATTAATTTAGGTTCCCAGCCTGCCTTGTTTTTTAGAATTCCTCTCAAAACGAAACACCCATCATAGCCCTTTATATTATGGGCAAGTGCAGTGACTTTAAATACAGTGCTTAATAGTGAAATGTGGGCTGAAAACGAATTAACGTGGTCATCTCTAAAAACATGCAATCCTGCTGCAAGTCCTCGTTATCTATACACTCTAAACATACATGGGCCGCAACACAAAGATTTGGCTCGTGTATAAAATTATCGGCTTTTCCTGGAAACTTGCTTTCCTGTCTGCATTCCAGGTCGTAAAAAACAAATACAGGTTTCGACGTTTTTTTATTGCCACGTTTCTTATTGTTTCTTGACGTAGCAAAAATGTCGAACTAGCTGTAACTTTTTGCACGTTTCACAAAATAGGTAACCGCATTTATGTTCCCGAGCACGTGTCCAAACAGTGTGCAGGCAAACAGCACAACGGTAAAGTGTGCTACACAAATTTGACGTTTTATGTGAATTAAAACACTCATTGCCACGGAAATCCCTATTGCAAAGAGAACAATTTTTTGTTGGTAACATAATGTTACATGGTGGCTGAAGTTGACAACAGTCGCAGGTATATTTGCATTTCACGTGCTGGCGTTTATTGTTATACTTGAATTTACACAGTTCACAAAAATAGCTCACAGTAAATGCAGACGTCAGACTTGTAATAACGTTATAATGCCCTCTTTCCAATATTAAATGTAAAACGGTTCTAGCTTTATCGCGGGGTCTTTCAAAATACGTTGTTTTGCCACTTCTAGAAGCGTACACGACTATTGCATAATTTGTCAGATATTCTTGAAATTTTTGAATGTGCTCGTAATTTCCGCCGTCGGTTAAATCAACTTTACTAGACCTACGGAGATATAAGGCCCTGTTAAATAAAATCGGGGAACTTTATTTTAGCTCGGACAACTTTTCATCTCTATTTCTAAATGCTATCGCTATAACAAGGGCTGAAGCAACACACATTTTATCTTTTACTGGTACCACTATTATAGCCACTTTTTTCCTAGCGCAAAATTCTTCAAAGGTAGTGCCTGTTAGTCGTGTTCGGCCACACCCCACATAAGCTTACCTTGTCGACATGTAGCGTCAGCACATCCTGCGCAAAAAAGCGAGCTTTGGATTGCAGGACCTTGGCGACGACGTTCAGGATCACTGCAGCGGACAGTTGATCAGCCCTTCGGAATGATATTCCTAAGGGCTTGCCGGGAAATTTGTGGTTATGAAGAACAAGGTCTACACGATCAGATGACTGCGCAAAATGTAGCCAAGAAGTTCTTGGAATCCATCCTATAATCAATATTTAAAATTACAATCAGGAATATGTAACGTTATAGCTGAAATTACCTGCAGCCATAACAAAGGGTTCTGCTGGGCGTCTACGGGGGTGAATTTGAAAGTAACGCTGCTCGATGTTGCGTTAAACTTCTTTATACATTTTTAGTATTCGCGTTGAACAACTAGTTAGCGCAGCTCGTCATTGTTGCTAGGCATTTGAAATTAAAAAAATCAATCAAGCACTTGTTTACAAAAAATACGTAGCAAGTCAGTGTTAGGAATTACTTGCTGCAAAGGTCCCAGAATTCGGGGTATCGCCTCGGGGGGTCAGCGAGGTCGTTGCTAATTGCCCCATTGTCTGTCGAGAACTCGTGTTGGAATTCGTGGTACAGCCTTGAGAACTCGGCGAGGTTCTCGCTAATTGACCCATTGTTTGTCGAGAATTCGTGATCTGTAATTATAAAAATGGAGTGTTTTATGCTGGACAAATGCAAATTGTGTAGCTAATAGTAAATTATTTAAATAAATACTTACTGTCAAAACCCGATCTGCCTTGCTAAGCCCCGGAACCGCAAGGATGGCTGGGGCTGCACGCCTATAAGTCAGGTCGATAGCTTGATGTGTCGCTGCAATTTGTTTCGGATGCGATTGATTAAGGGACTGTAAAGCAAGTTTGAAATGAGTGTCTAGTTTCTAAAATGCCATGGGTTGGTGAAATGTACTCAATAATTTTTTTACTTACGGTTAAATGGCGAATTCCATTCGCTCTCTGGGCTAGGTTCGAAAACGTAAAAGCATACTCGGGAGGCTTATTGTCCCGACGTGCTAATTTAAAAAGCACAATTTCGTATGCAATTAGCACATACTTTTCACCGGAAAAAATGCCTCTACCAAACCATTCTAAAAGGGCGCTGACCGGAAGTAAGGCTATACGAGAATTTTCCATCTCGGATGCGGAGCACAAAAACACTTGTATCACGGCGAAGCGTCGGAGCGAGAAGGGGCCACCCCCACGGTTCGGCTTTGCCTGTATTATGGTGAACGCCGAGGATGGCCTAGCGCTACCGAGGGGGCATCAGAGTATGCGCAAAACTCGTGCCTGCCCATAATGCAAAGCAGTGTAGGGCTACACCACACTGACCGTTGATTTTCAATGAGTGTGGCCGACAAGGGAGTGCAAGCGAGAAGCATTGGTACGACAGAGAGAATACGTCTCAACGGAGTAGTGCGAGCGGGTAAACGGGTGCGAGAGAGAACATGGCAGCTGTCAATGATGCGAGTGAGATACAGCGACGGCTAGATATGCAACCCGCGATGCAGTGACGTCAATCACGGAGCGTAACTTCATACAGTAGCTGAATCAAAATGCAAAATATCGAATTACATATTTCAAATATCAAACTCCATATGTGATTAATTAGGTCAAACCGCTGAATTAATTAGGGCAAACCGCGGAATTAATTAGACCAAACCGCGCAATTAATTAGGGCAAACCGCATAATTAATTAGGGCAAACCGCGGAATTAATTAGCGGATTTAATTCGCGGCTTTAATTAGGTCAATTAATTTGATTGCTGCAGTTTAGGTGCCGCCCTACTACTAAAGTGTTATTAAATAAAAGGTTTTTCTTACTTGGTAATAGTAATTATGTTTTTCTTTAAGTTTAATTTCACCGCTTCTATTCCGCTGAACGCAAGGAAGGAATTTTGTTCTCCAGTGCCTTCACTAAACTTAATTTTTTGGAAACCAATGAAAACAAACATTTTATTTCTAAGATCGCATCTTTTCCAATCAAACCTGAAATTATAATTCTATAAAATCAATATCTTGTGTCATATTATTCCATATACTCGTACCGTCGGGAGTCGCACCTAAATAGTTTTCATTCTTACAAACAAAAAAGCCGCTATCAGGTACATTATATTTTATTCATGTGAAAATCGCTGATGTACCATGAATTCTTTGGCTTTCCCGAAGTCCATTGCAGGTGTACTAGCTGAGGTTCCATATAATATGCGTTTAACTAGGTTATGAGAGAAAGTGTAAGGCAAACGTTTTATGACAGCACCAAAACTTGATGCAGTCAATCGATTTCTTCGAGCATTTAAAAACATCTTCATTTATCAATTGTCCCGTAGTTGCCAGTGGTAATGTGGCAATCCCTTCACCCGTAATCGAAAAACATTTTTTTAACAAGAATTACTTTTATGGCTAAAATATACAAACCGTGAAATTTCGAATAACTCTTTCAGTTTCTGAAGTTGTTTCCGCTTCCGTCAGCTCTGGCTCATACGCAAATTCTCCGTAGTCTCTGTCGTTTTCGCTATATCGTGTTTTCTTTTTTACTATCCTCTTTGGATGTATTGTTTTGAAATAAACTCTTTTTGCACTGCCGCTTTTTCAAAATGTTATCATGAGTTTCCATGTAGATTTGAAAAATCTTTCCAGGACTTTCTTCCACCACAGCCTTCCAAGGTTTACTGTGCCACTTATGACCGTCATTGTATTTTGGGCCACTCAAATAAGATCGTGTTTCAAATGATCTTCGTTGGATTACATTTATTCTTTTGCCACAATTGAATCTGGCCAGTAACGATATAAATAATTCAGCCCGGTTGTTAGTTTCATTGTCAATAAGCTTATGGGCTTTTTTAATTAAATTATTTATAGCTCCTGAAAATAAAATAATTATGATAAATTCAGTAAACAATAAAATAAGTCAGTATCCAAGTACCTTATACATGGAAAACCAATCCAGTATCCGTGAACTGCAAATCGGGAGTTAACTTATCCTCTATGCAATAATGATTTCGCAGTTGTGATGATTGCCAAACACGTGATGAATACTCTGCGTTAATTCATTCTTTAAAGATTCTACATCTCCATGGCTACTGAAATGGCAGATTGGGCACACTTTTCCAACTCAATAATTTTCTGAACGGTTAGCAACTTTCTAGCATCACCCTTTGTGGTGTCCTTGATACGCCTTAACAAAGCTCGGTTCTTCGGTCAGTCGGTAGATCCTACAATGGCGTCAGCGGAAGGAGGGGTGTAGGTGTTACCCTTGTCGATGTACCTAAATCGATTGGAGTAAACTGTTTGTTTTAATACTTTTATTCCTATTGGCAACCAAATACACATGAAAACTTAATATTATATATACAAAAGGAAAACAAACACGAAAAACAAAAAACATATATACAAAAAAAACGCCTACTCTTGGGAGCTAGGGGCGCGGGAGGTGATGGGGCGGCCTTTCCCGGTTGCGGAGGCGGGAAACGTGGCCTGGACGTGGTCCGTCCCTTCTGGGGAGCGGTGCGGGGTACGGTTCGGGCTTCCGCTAGGGGAGTCCGGGGAAGAGAGGTCCGTTGCCAGCGGGGCTGCGAGGTTCTCCTGGGGCGTCGGCGGCGCGAGTAGCCCTCCCGGGGACGTCGGCTCTAGCGGGGCGTGGTCGGGGCGCGGGGTCGGGCTTCCGCTAGGGGAGTCCGGGGACGGGTGGTCCGTCGCCAGCAGGGGCCGCGACGTGGGCTGCTATCTGGGCAGGTGGCCTGCCACAGGGCTTCGAGCTCGGCCTCCTCGGCGTCCGTCAGTCGCACCTCGAGGTCCCAGTTGAGGATCCGTGGACAGGGAGCCTGGGGGATCGGCGGTCGGCGCAGCCGGGCAAAAGGTGCGTCCCGAAGATGTTGTACCAAAGGGCTCCTCTGGGGGGTGCCGAGCTCCGGATCGCTCTCGTCCGTGAAGCCGACGAAATCCGGGGTAGGCGCCCTTGTTGGTGTTGCTCTCGTCCGTGAAGCCGACGAAATCCGGGGTAGGCGCCCTTGTTGGTGTTCGGGGACTCCCTGATGGCAGGCGTCCCTCCCAGTACGGATGGGGCCGGTGTAGCTCCTGGATCCGGGCGCGGGCGATCTGGGCCAAGGGGGAGGCCGGGGGCGTCTTGGGCGATGGGCCGAATAATTCCTCGATGCGGCGCTTCCTGGAACACAAGGTTCGTTGTCAGGCGGCGGGCGCAAGACGAGACCTCCACTGGTTCCGGGCTGGCTTACATATCAGACCTGTGGGTGTCCATGGCGAGCGGGCGATGAGGCGGCAGGCTGAGAGCAGCGGCGGCGGCTGGCGGAAGTGGCTCGAATTCCAAGTCCCACGAAGACGGCGGACAGCAGAGTCCAATGAAGTCCACGAAGGTGATGGGCTCGGAATCCAGCAAGGGCGGTAGGCTCCAAGTCCAACAAAGCAGCAGCTCGGTGAACGGCAGAGTCCAGAAGGGGAGGCGGCTGGAGGTCCTGGGAGGCTGGAGGCTGCTGGTGGTCCTGGAGAGAGCTTCTAAGGCTGGAGTTGAGTCCTGGAAGGCTGGATGCTGCTGGTTGACTCTCCTGGGTTGAGTGATTTCCTTCTAGCCTGGGTCGCTCTATTTAAAGCAGCCCCGATCTTTGTTTTCAGCTTCCTGGGCTCTCATTGGTCCGAGGAGAAGGGATGCCTGCTTATTTTGATCGCGATTCTTAATTTCGCGGTTATTTCCGCGGCGTGACCTATTAGTGCTTCGATTTGTGTCCTAATAGATAGTCGTCGAGATGTTGATTCTAACAACACCCAATTTGCTAGGGTTTGTTGAAGATTAATTGAAATTGGAATTTTTAATTCCGCGTTCTGCGTATACACTTACTTAAGCATTACTCTTATCGTGTATGTGAAAGAGTTCTTTTTGCTTCGATTGGTTGCGCGCTAATTTTATATGAATTTTGATACCATTTACGCCTTTCTGGGATGCTTCCTTCCGCTAATTATAATTTAATTTGTACTATTTGCACCCTCGCTCGCTGTATTCGGTCGTTGCCCTGATTTCGCCGTTACAAAAATGCGTTTGTGTTAAGCCTCCGCTGGTGTCGAATTTCTCTTGTTCTGTCGGGAGTAATTTGCCCGCTCGGTGGGTCGCGATGCTGTCGCTGGCTGTATGGGTGCTGGAGACTTGGGGTTAATTTTATCGGGTGGCGGCTAATTTTTTCTATCGGCAGGTATCCTTATGCGGGGTTTTGATTGGGCGCACTATGATTTAGGAGCGTTTTATTAATTGTACTTGGATTTTAATTTGGCCGCGCGCTCGGAGCTGTTTTCAGCGGCGCCGTTTGTCGGCTCTCGGGTGTTTTATCGGTGTGGGTTATTTGCTTGCAATTTTTTTATGACTGGCAAACTGTTGGCCCTTTATTGTCTTTGTTGTGCAGAGGTTTGCATTTAAAAATTGGTGCTCCTTTGAGCTGGCATGCCGCGATTTATTGTTTTATTTTTGTAACGGATTTCTTTTAAAATTCGTGTAGGATTGGGGCGCTCTGCTGGTGAACAGATGTGTTTGTAATTTGTTTGCTGCCTGCTTGGCGATGGAAAATTACTTCGTTGAATTTATCTGTTCACCGATTCATATTAGCCTTAAATATTTTCCATAGTTTTTTTATGGCGTGGTTAGTGCATTAAATTTTTCCCACACCTTTTCCGTAGTCAACCCGTTCCCTAATCTGGGCAAAGACACTCGCGGCACCATCTGCTATGAATTTCTTATACTTCACCCCGTGCATTTCTACTGATTTACGAAATCCTTCTACAACAATGTCTGCTGCCATTGCAGAAGAACTTTCTATAAGAATTACGAAAAAGTTCAGTTCGCAAAATCATTTGTATTTTATCAAAGCTTACCGTTCCAATTTTTGAAGCAAATGTGTTTGGAGGGGCCATTTGCTTGTTTGTAGCCCTTGCGCATATGCAACAATATTTATTTCGAACACCTAAAAACAACACTTTCTTCGTTCCTTGTCCAATGATAACTGCCTGAAATGAATTATTAATTTGTTATTATAAATTTTTTTAAATTAAACTAACCACACCGCTAGCTGCGTCGTATGTGTGACCATAAGACCTTTTGCTCCATCCAAATAAACCATGATGAAATTTATACCGTCTTGATCAATATGGCAATTCTCTTTAGCAATATCTGCTTCTTCAATACCAGTCTCTTCCATGTTGTTATATAACGAATCCTTCCAATTCTAAGAAATACAGTTTGTTATACTGACCAAAGCGACACTTGTTTCTGTTTACCCCTGCTAATTTTTGTTCAATATTTTGAAAAATGTATTGTGACATGGCAGGTATATCCATAGCAGAAAGAAGCTCTTCTAAGTTGTCAAAGGTATTTCCGGTTGATAAGGTTCCCCACACATAGCCGTAATTTATTTTGGATTTTTTTTCGGGGTTCTCAGTATAAAAGTTCTGTTGTAGCTTGCAATAAAAACATTCGAATTTTAAACGACTAGCCAAACCAATACCAAATCGAACTTCTTGTTTTAAACACATTTTACTCATTCTGCAAGTCTTATTATGCTCTAGTTGCATATTCACTGCCCATTCCAACAGGTAGGATAAATCTACAACACGATTTGCCTCTAATTGCAGAATTTCTGGTTGGCTACTCTTTTTCCACATCTAACTCATGCGCCATTATTCTGTAAAGACAATTTAACATAGTTTTGAAGGTACAAAGAAAATTTAAGGGCACTCATACTCATCATCCGTAATGAATGCAAACGATTCTGTAGAGTTGTCTACATTATTCTCCTAAGCTTTTTGACTGCAAAAAAGTAACTTAGAATTTAGCCAAATATGGTCGAACTCAAAGAATTTTGGTATATATTTGACCAGAAACCCGAAATAAAGGAGTACTCATCATAAAGACCGGAGCTGTTTGGGTAATGAAACGTGCGGAGCACTGTGAAATCAAGCTGCTCGCACGTTACGTTCTCTGCAACTGTCATGACTTTCGGGATAAGTCACTCTCTTGTATCTCGGGTTTCTGGTATATGCCAATATAGATAGTTTACCCACCTAATAGAGCTTGTAGGCAACTGCTCAGCCTGATTATTGGTGCTAAGTAACAAATATAATATATATTGAAGATGTAACTTAAATAATTATCTAACAAATTAGCCAGTGCCTTTCTTCTGCAAGGTCAACCGCATCACTTTTGCTCTCTTGGTTCTTCTGCGTGTTTGGCTGGGATATAAACGGTTTTCTAATTTGCGTTTCCCCATCACCTACAAAAAAAGTTTAATCCCAAATTATTTGCCATAAACTGGCGTTCTAAATTTTTTTATGGCGTCATACCACGTGGCTATGACGCCATCGACATTTTTTTAAATGGCAACCCACTATTCTATTTTGCTCTTTTATAGATCTTTAATTGTCTAAATGACAGTATAAAAATATTGACACCTTACATAAGAACATTTTCGAGAAAACAATTGTAGAAAAACAAGAAAAGGTTTAAAAGACAAAAACTTTATACTAAAAAAGAACTTTCTCAGCAGAAAATGGAAGAAAACATTTAAAAAACAAATGATCAATAAGAAAAGAGATCTTTTAAAGCAGAAAGTGAAAAACAAGATTTAAAAACCTGAAGATTCATATGAAAAAGAAAGACTTTAAAAACGAATGTCCATGTGATGAAAATAGTAATTTTTCTACGACTGACATCGAAAGTAGATTTTTCTCACTGTCATTTGACAACAGAAAGTTGACATTTGCCGATGAGCGTGCGTTTTCATCACTTTGCCGCTCGCCGAGCATTTTGGGTTTCCGCGGGAACAAAATAGGTAACCACGTCCGAACGTTTCCTTGACAACGCCCGTCATTTGCTGAAATAATCGCGTCACAGGTCATAGACTGCGCGAGTACCTAATGTTAACTTGATTGTCAATTAATTTTTGCAATAAAATGAAATATGATTATTTTCCTTTAATAATATGCTCAGTCGTCGAAAAAATAGTATGTATGTTTCGAGCTAAAAGTGCGCTTGCCGCTTTTGCGTGATTGCTGGTTTCGGCTTAGCCTCAACCAGCAATATTCATGCCCAAGCGGCAAGAATGCACTTTCAGCTCTTAACATACAATATACTATTACGTTACAAGTATAGAAAGTGGAGCTTTTCAGTACGAGTGAGATGTTTCCGGAAGAGGCCGAGTCCGGAATTTCGAGACGAGTATGGAAAAGCCACTTTCATACGAGTTTCGTACAATATTTTTTCGTACACTAGCATACAAAACGGAATACTAAATTTATCCTCGTATATAGTAAATAAGTAGAGTAATGTTATTATGTACGTAACGTTTTATATGTGTTGTAACTAAGGAAACGTAAAGTCCAACTTTCTGATTAATAAATTGTACGGCAAAGTAGCTCTTTCAATCCTAGTGTACGAAAAAATATATATAAAACTATGGATTCGTACGTAGAAGTACTGTATTAAACAGAAAATAGACAAAGGTTTAAAACTCAGTGATTCCAAAACGACTGAATGTCATCAGCTGCCCATTCGGTTGTAACGTTACAGTCCAAAAGTTGCTTTGGGGTTCTCGTGATGACATTATTCAGTCGTTTTTAATATCACATCGGTAATGAAGGTATTAACATTTAACAAGCGGCTAAGCTACTTCGTGGGGTGTCGGTGCTTAGCGATTATTATTACTATTGAGATATCGCAATTTGTGTCCTGCATGTTAAAGTAGTTTTAGAAATCCAATACTTGAGTAGTTGTGATAATTTGATTGTGGGGAATTATCGTGAATATGTCACAGATACGTCATTCATTTTCATTTAATGAATAAAATAAAAAATATTGCATACAACAGGTTTGTTTTAATATTATCTTTAACTTTCTTTTTTACAAAAGCAAAGTCAGTTACTCCACGCCTTAATTTACGCTGGCCATAATAACGCCGTAGTATAAGGATTAAAAGAGGTATTTTTAAGCAGAGAATGCAAGAACAAAATTTAAAAAAATGAATATACATAACAAAAAGGACTCGATTAGGTAGAATATTAAAAAACACATAAAATGAACACCGCATACGAAAAACAGAGGCACCGCACCTACTTGACCTACTAGATATTCTACCGCCTACTAGATATTTGACCAAGCAGTTCAATTTTCAGCGAGAACAACAAACGGCTGCACCTGACTCTTATTACAACGTACAAATCAAAATAAACTAAAGTATCGGTTTAATGTATGTCTGCTTACGAAACTGCTATGGTGTAGCTACGAGTGGATACCTTTAAATATCGATAAAACTTGCTTATTTCTAAAAAATTAATTGCTAAAGTTTGTCTTTATTTTGCGCCTGATTAGCTCGGATTTGAAGCATATATATGATTTTTTTTTACTATATTTCAGTCATTTTCATTAAACAAATACATCACAAAGCACCAATCGTGAAGATTAATTTGACAATTTTTATTTTTGACATAAAACAACCATAATTATTTGTAATTCGTATAGCTTTAGCCTTAAAAAATTAATCATTTATAGGCAACCAAACATACTTCTTGCCCCGCCTTAAGAGGCCAACGTTTGCATAAGAGTAAGGTAACCAAGGCAACACCACCCCGATTGTGTTGGTATTGGCAAGTTATTAGTCATTGTAATACAAGCTTTTTAGATATTATTTTTTTTTGTTTTCTTACCGTCCTATTGATTATAGTCAGGTGAAAAAGGTATCATCAGTGTATTAAAGAAAAAGTAAAACACATGTTCGTGCTTTGAAACTTTATTAGAATGTAGGTACAATATTGCTTTGATCAGTCATTTTATTATTACACGAAGTCAATGAATTTGCGAAAGGGTTTGAGAAACGCATTATTTTTTGTTTTTTTCTGGTGTTGGAAGCTTTATGTTTTTCACTAACAGTGGTCAGTTTTCTGTTTTTTTTTAATTTGCTGTTATTGCTCGAGTCTTTGAAGCTGTCTCGTTATTTCTCAGTTTACAATAGAGTTATTCAGTCAAATATTCGCTGAAGTAAAAACAATTTTTCGACATAACTTGGTAAAAGAATGTTGAGCACAAAAATCTTCTATACAAAAATTGTCATGAGCTAATATCCTTTCATATATTACTTCAGTAGCTGTTAGCTTTTGATTGTATAATTTTAAAAAACATTCAGAAGCTAAAAATGTATGTAGGATTACAAAACTGCATTACAATCGGCAATGGAAGCTTTTGAGGAAACTTGAAACCATCGCTATCTAGTAGTATAATCAATCCGTTTGATAATTCAGAAAGCATTTCTTTATGTACAAGTAAACCCTCTTTGCAATCATCACAGTGTTACTTCTTCATAATTGAGTGGCAACAATAACCAGGCATGTAAGTCAATACTGGTAAATCAGTTTTAATATCATTTAAATCCGTGTCCGGAAAAGTCACCGCCAGCAATTCATCGCCAGCAATTCACCGCCTCAGCAGTTCACCGCCTCAGCAATTCACCGCCAATAATTCACCGCCAGCAATTCACCGCCGAAAAGTTTAATACTTGAAAAAAGCCCGTTAGCGTTACTCAGGAGACACCACGTGGAGGTCGGCTTACTAGTCTCCCATTTTTATTTTTATATATTTTCCTAGTTTTTTTAAATTTTTACACATTTTTTAATTTTTATAAATTTTTTATTTTTATAAATTTTTCTAGGTTTTTTGTTTTTATACATTTTTTTATTTTTATACATTTAGTCCAATCAGTCTATGTTTAGAACGTGGTATTATGCGCTATTCCACGTAAGTAATCGAAAATATTCATAACCGGATTGTGATATGTACGCTATTCCACGTAAGTAATCGAAAATATTCATAACCGGATTGTGATATGTACCTACTATTTCCAACCGTTGAGCAGTGTCACGGTATTTTTTCTTAGACCTTGGAGGTTCTTCTCCACTTAAACTCTGCTCTATGCGTAGTTAGTTTAAACTTTGTTCTCTTTTAATGGTTGTGATGAATTTCCAAATATTGGGATGATGTGCTGACATTTATTGCTCAAATGCTGGGCGGTGAATTGCGAGCGGTGAATTGCTGGCGGTGAGTTATTGACGGTGAATTGCTGAGGCTGTGAACTGCTGAGGCGGTGAACTGCTGAGGCGGTGAACTGCTGAGGCGGTGAATTTCTGGCGATGAACTGCCGGCGAAGAATTGCTGGCGATGAACTGCCGGCGATAAATTGCTGGTGATGAATTGCTGGCGGTGAATTTTCCTAGAACCAACCATTTAAATCATTATCCGCAACGGTAATATTGGGAAAAAGTTGAAGGGATACATTTTCTTGAATCTTACCAATAATTTCACAATCATCCTCTAACTTAGTAATTATAATTTTATTTTCAGAGTCTGATTTAAAAGATATCTGCAACATACTCATTCGCCGAAGTTTATTGTCAGATTCGATTATCTTTCTCATGGAAATATAATACTGTGAACCTGATAGTGTTCTATATCAACTGAATCTAGCTTCTAAGGTGTCTGTTTGGAACTTACCAGGTTATAAATATGACATTTTTAAATTCTTTCTGTAATATTTTGCTAATTCCATCAAACCATAAGTAGTAAATTTTAGGGCAGAATGTTTCTTTGGTGAGTTTTCCTGAATCTATACTAAAACCCATTGATCCTACCAAGATAGAAAGTGGCCTAAAAATTTGTATCTTGCATCTTGAGGATCATCTGTCAGGGGTTGTTGCATTTCATCTCTTAACCTCAAACCCTTCAAGAGTGTCTTTACATTTACTATATTCCTCCATGTGGATATAATTTCAATAAATTCTGCAGTGTCTTCATACTCGTAGTTGTGAATATTATGTACTGGGCCTAATTCACGCAGGGCTTGTTTGATACAATGGTTAAATACTTGAATAACAAGATTTACATTTTGCCTTTCAAATGTGAAAGGCCATAATGCTTTTACGGTTAATCCATAACCAAATGTCAACAATTTGCTGCTCTCAATATTGTACATTTCTCTAATGGCAAAAAAGCATATCGTACAATAGACAGATTGTTAAAATCTGGATAGCAGAAAGTTAATTTATAATTTTTCAAATTTAACCTATTAGTCAAGTCATTATAATATTTTAGGTTACAAAAGGTCATGAAGTTTTGAAACTTGGCAGGAATGTCGACCCATCTGCCCTAACTATGGCTCTTAATTTGCGACCTCGGGAGGTCGCCGCTCGCGCCGCCATCTTGGAAAAATGGCGCCCAAAAACAGTTTTTGGCGTTTAACTCCGTTCCTGTTAATCCTATGCAAAAAAGTTCTGATGATAAATTAAAGAGAATAAAATTTGCTGCTAAACAATACTAATAATATTTTTTTGTCAGATCGTTAGCTTTCGAGTTAAAGGGCTTAGACATTTTGAATTCGCAAAAAATCTGTATTTTCAACAGTTTTTTTACATTAACCACAAATTAACTTATCTATAGTTTGTTGTACAGAAACATTATTAAAACCAATACATATTGCAACTCGTTTCTACACCACCCATGAGGTAGAGTGCATCGGCGCGTTTTTTTACGTGGTTTCCCCAGTAGGCCTAATCCACAATCGAATTGATTACCTACTTGCTTTTCCGCAGCTTTGCACGTTGCGATAGTTTTGGCGCAAATGGTTTTTCAGAGTCACCAGCCTCTTCTTCTTCTCTTTCATTCTCCTCGTACATTTGTAAGGAGTCAAGAATATCTGCAGCCTCATTATCGTCCTCTTCGTCAGAATCTTCCACAATGTCAGGAATGTTTTCACAAGCTACACCATTGCAATAGAAAAGGAGTGCCGAACATTTTAACCCGATCTTCCGACACCCGCATGCCGTCTCACAGCCTTTTTTACATGTGCAAGAAATTAACTGCAGAAGTATGTCGGGGGCTGGCTGTTGTGTTGTGCGAACAACATTAAGCCCTGTTCTTGTTTTCTGCCAACCGTATTCCTCCGGGTTTTTCGTAATGCCATTCCACATCTGAACTTGATGATATGTCCGTAGACAATGCTGACGTGCAGAATCTTCTGTGGGAGGCAGGGAGGTAAGGTTAAATTTGTTTTTGGAAAGAGCCTTCACAAAACATTCGTATTGGAGGGAATCCAATGAGTCGTTTTCATGCGATGCACTGCAGCTGTAGCGAGAGCATTAACGTCTGTTTCTGGATGCTGAAAGATTTTAATAGTATTAGCCAACTTGTCGTTTTTTTAAGGAGGTTGAAAAATTTGATTTTCCCCTGGTTGAACAGAGCACAGGTGGTATCGCAACCACTGAATGCATGGAGAAACTGAAAATTCTTCGCTACGGTATCCTTGTAGTTGAGGCTTTGCCCAGAAAATATCTGTTCGGCAATCTTTTCTCTGGCTGGTTTCCGCAAAAAAACATTGGCATGATCTCGTGCCCTTGCGGTTAACGGAACCAATAGATCTATGTGTTCCCCTACAACATAAACAAACGGATATGAAGAGAACATATCGAGCGCTGTTTGGACGATGAGCAAATCCGCATCCTCCACGGATTGCTTTACTGTATAACCATGCTCTTCAAACTTCTTCATTAACATAGGAATTAAACGCCTTTTGTTCGAATCGGTGGGCAGAAACTTTTCTTGCGAAACAGTGGAAATCATTGCTTCATCGAAAACGCTATCAGCGCAGGTTTGCGACCTGAAACATCGATGTCTTTCCTCGCTTTTCGTGCTCATGCTATCGAAGTTATCCGGATAACCGTCAAAAACTATACATGCGTTTGATCCTTAGTGCCGCTTAACGTATTCCACATAAAGTATACAAATTGTTCCGAACGAATCGTTGCGATGCCATACCACTCGGTGCAACAAAAATCCACCATCCAGAAATGAAAGCTTCGGCTCTGTTGTTCAGGTGGATCAATGGGCATGAATGCTTTGAACAAAGAAGATTTGGTTGGTACTCAGTATGGTCTCTCTTTATCTCGCGCAGATTTGAAAACGTACATGCGGTAGCGGTTTACATGCGTTCCAACGTGGAAATTAATATTCTTCGGCGGATACAAACAACTGGCATTGTGCATGTGTGTAAACGTAACCCAATGTTGTAAACATGACAGCATATGACGACATTTACCATAATATAACAAATATCGTAATATGCTGTCACTTTAACAACGTTGTTCCACCTTAACACAAGTCCAATGACCAACTTTCCGCATTGTCCATGTCGAGTAGATCCGCCCTATTGGGGGACTTTCATTGGAACAGTGCATGGTGTTGGGGTCCCACGTGTCATTGTATGTAATAGATATACTAGTAATTTTGTTAGGTAAAAATAGATAAAGTAAAAAAATTCGTGTGAAAACGCAGTTTTTTCGAGAATTCGAAATTTTCGCTCTACTTCCCATCCCGCTAACTCGAAAACTATCAATCTGACGAGAAAATGTTATTAGTGTTGTTTTGTAGAAAATATTATCCTCTTTAATTTATAATTAGAACTTTTTTGCATAGGATTAACAGGAACGGAGTTATACCTCAAAAACTGTTTTTGGGCGCCATTTTTCCAAGATGGCTGCGCGAGCGGCGACCTCCCGAGGTCGCAAATTAAGAGCCATCGTTAGGGCATATGGGTCGACATTCCTGCCAAGTTTCAAAACTTCATGACCTTTTGTAAGCAAATCCGTTTTATTTCCTTTTAATGACTGGACTATATTGTTACGAATGCATCTAAAGATGTGCACTGCATCGTTTAAAAAAATGTCGACTAAGATCTGTCAAATTTGGATATACAATAATGGCTTGTGGAGGATTTGTAAAATAATTAGAAATTGCTTTTTTATCGAGTTATTTGTAATGATGGAATCAACTTAGAAGCCTATATTTTCGAAACCTGTTACTACTGATTTTATTATATTGAAGATTTTCTTGGCATCCATTTTATTAAAACATTCACTGCCCACCTACTAGGTGGCTCATTGCGCAGGGTGCTCATATATTTTTTTTTATTATTTGAATATTTTGAGACATTAAATTGAAGAAATCATTTGAGTTTTTCACCAAAATCGCTCAACTGCGACGGTAAACTCGGAAAATCCAACAACGCGCAAGGCGTGTTGAGGGCACACAGAAGTTATTGCATAACTATGTGCCCTCAACGCGCCTCGTGTGTTATCCGATTTTTCTAGCGCACTTGAGCTATTTAGATGATATACTAAAATATATTCTTCATGGAAGTCTTTAAAATTATATAGTTTCTTTTTTTTTTGTAATAAAGCTACTTAGGAAATAAGAAAAACTGTACTGATGAACGAATTTATTGATTATTATTAGATATATTTAGGAAAATGAATAAAAAAATGTGAAGTACTTTATTTTCTCTCCTAAAGCAAGGTGTCAGGCAGAGGCCGGGTTCATCAGGACATTATGGGCAATAGAAGATTGGATCGGTTCTTTTTTTCTCAGTTGCTCAACAATATTTACACTTTGTTCGCTTTGTTTTCTCCTTCTCAGTATTTGGACAATATTCGGGCAAATGATATATTGTTACTTCTGTAACGGGTTTTACTGTAGGTGGGCCTAAAAGCTTTTCGATGATGGCTAGTCTAAAATCATACAAATTTATTTTTCCTTTTCCAGCAAACTTGTTATATAAGTGACACGAATTTATCAGCATCATTTGAAATAAGCGAATGCCCAGTTTTTTGTACCAACGAAGTGTTTTGCGTTGGCATGGATAGTAGGCCATCATTTGATCGTGCTGATCAATCCCTCCCATGTGCTTATTGTATTTGAGTATCAGTTTCGCCTTTCTTACTTGCGCTCGTCTTCTATTTATTACGTCTACCATCTCACCGCTAAATTCACTTGACAAAGCCAAGACTTCTCCACGGTCCTTCCATTTAGTCATGAAGATTCTTCTGTTTGTATCTTCTGAGTAAGAATCACCATTTTTCACCAATTCTTTCTTCGTTACTTGTTTTGAATTACCCGATCTGTTGTGCCGGTGGAGTATATTTGTTTATTCAACATCGTTTCAGACAGACTTACACTATTATAAAAATTATCCATATATACTGAATGACCGACACATTTGTCCTGGAGCAGCTTATGTACTACTTTGTTAGTGTGATTGATTCCTCCCACGTCAACATCGGCTGAACCAGCGTAGATGATAGTCTTCAGTGCTATTCCATTAGGCTCAGCTAAAACGTACAGTTTTATGCCATACTTATGGCGTTTATTCTCTATGTATTGGCGAAATACAAGCCGACCTGGCCAGGCTACCATTGATTCATCAATAGCTAATGCTTTTTGTGGATAGTATATCGATTGCATTCTCGCATTGAAAAAATTACATAGTTGTGATATTTTTCCAAGTCTACTCGTGTCCCTAACAGTATCATTTATTTCAGTGTAATGCATTACTCTCATTATAAGTAGGAATTAGTTTCTACTCATAAAATTACCAAACACTGTCAAATTGAATAAATAGTGTTTTTTTCAATATTCATTTATCGTGTTTAGTTTAATTGTACCCATGTGATACACAAGAGCAAGAAAAAAATTAAATTCTTCTGTTGTGATATCTTTCCATATAGTTATTCGGCTCTGAGAACCTATGCTTTCTGAAAGCACTTGCACAAAATATTCATTCGAACCCTGTGTTATGTGATCAAAGAACTCTTCATTCGCCAACAAGAAAAAAAATCAATTGGATCGGTACCTGCCGGAGCAATCTTCAATTCAGGATTTCCCGTGAAAGGTATATTTGGCACCACAGGTACATCGGGAGACCAAATACGAATTCCAACATCATTTACGATACGTTGCTGCAAATTACGTAGTAACGCTTGCTGAAAGATCAGATATCAGATTTTCTTTAAAAAAATGTAGGCATGTGGGGAAATAAACAGTAATAATGATGAAATTACCATTATATCAGGATCATATCTGTGGCGTTCTTTAGGTCGCATATATAGTTGAATTTGGAACTTACGGAATTGAATATTTTTGCTTTTTTCGTCATCAAAGAAAGAAAGACGAAATAAAAAAAATCAATATTAGTATTACTATTATATTCAAATATTCAACATTTGCTCTTCAGCAATTCCATGGAACTAACTGAAAACGATCTGGAAGATATCGTCGAGGTCCTGACTTAAGGTGGAAGTCTCAATATGATTGCTGCTGAGGTGTTCAAACATGGTGTTTTCAGAACCTGAAGTAAAGGAGCTCATTTGGGTAGTTAAAATTGTGATGTCAATTTACATTTTGTACTTTTCATATAAAAAGTGAGAAATTAAATAAACCTACATATTTTTTATGTGATTTCTGCTACATGACATATTATATTCAAATCTTTTGAAAATGTGTACATTTAGCCCCCCTAGTCAATAGGGGTTGCTAGCAAGGCCCTGAACCATCACTAATACAAAGTTAATATTTAACCTTCATAACTATTACTGTCCCCAACGGTAGTGGTTGTAAGAACATAGTTTTCATTCATCAGTAACAGTCATGTACCTAAGCAAAAAACAATTTCTATTTTTGTTTGAAGAAAACGATAAAAAATATTCTTTTTAAACAGCAACAGAGCCAAGCTATATTTTTTCTTTTTTAATAGAAATGTACACAATGAAACAAAATGTTTATTCTAAAGAATATTTATGCCAAATTAAAAGCATACCTTGCAACAATACTAAATGCATGCCTGTCAAAAGAATATTTTTCATTCAGTTTGAAAATTGCTGAATGTATGGTCAATCACAAAGCAGGAAAAATCGGTAGCAATCGTGATTCTTATAGACCTATTAGTCTTTTGTCCACGATAATTAAAATACGCTTGAAAAAAAGATATTGAACAACAAACTATAATACTAAGTCATCAATTTGGGTTTAAACCTAGACATTCAACATTATACTAGCTGATAAGAATAAGAATTAAGTTTATTGCTCCAAAAGAAATTACAAATAATAATATGTTAGTATACAACGGCTTCGCCCATAAAGTTACCTTGTGTATGGCCGAACAATTAATTTGAAAGAAATAAACTTATCTGTGCACCTATCATATTAATTTATAGGTAATATAACTATAATAATTAGTAATTACAAATACGGACTGTAGAACCCGGAATTAACTGCTTTCTAATGAACTCTCCCTAAACAATTATGTTGAATAAATTAAAAATATCAGTCTGTAGTCCTGAAATATTTTGAAACTTCCCCAAATACATCTGGGGTAGTTAATAGTGGAGGCAAAGGCAAAATATACATTCTTTAGATATAAATTGGAAAAATAGTTTTTAACAAAAAAAACTTAGGAACAATTTTGAATAAGCTATTCCTTATTTTGTGCATATGCAATTTCCAATTTAAATTTTCATCAATTATTAAGCCAAGGTATTTGATATTTGATGCTTTATTTATTTTTTACAGTCACATTTTAAGTAATTTAAAGAATAACAGTTATTGGCATGATATATTGGTTGTTTCTCAAATTCAACACTATTTCTAAATGAAAAATCATATTCTTTGTTTTATTTACATTAATCGACATATTATAATTAAACCATTTCCTAAGTGTTCTTATGTCACGCGACATCTTAACAAAATTTTCTTCTTTTGAATCTGAACTGTAATGAATGGCAGTATCATCTGCAAAAGTAAAAACTATTCCATTCGCTGCATTTAAATAAAGGTTGTTTATATAAATTAAAAATAGTATAGGACCAAGGATACTCCCTTGGGGTACGCCCGTTGTCACTTGCATTTCTGAACTGATTACACCATCAATTCGAACAACTTGAGTTCTCCCCTGCAAATAACTCTCAAAACACTGTAAAAGTAAACCTCATATACTGGCCCTATCAAGTGTATCTAAAAGTATTTTGTGAGAAATTGTATCAAACGCCTTCGATATATCAATAAATAATCTACTCACAGCACAACGTTTGTCCATGTCATTAAGTATTTTGTTAGTAAAGTCTACTACATCTCCGTTCCTCTGTCCGGTAAGTATCCGTATTGTCGAATTGAGAAGTATGTGTTAATTTGCAAAAAAATTGTCAACTGTTTGCATATTAATTTTTCAAATATTTTTGATATTATCGATAGAAGTGCAACCGGACGATTATTTGTGTGTCTTTCGGACCTCCTTTATATATAGGAATAATTATAGCTTTTTTTAAAGCGTCTGGGGAGATGCCCTTTTCGATTGATAAATTGAATAATTGTGTGAGGACTACAGTCATACTATTTATGGATAATTTTAATAAAATAATAAAATAAATACCGGAGGACTTATTGATATTCAATGAATTTACTATATCTTTAACTTCTTCAACTACAATTATTGGCAATAAATTAAAGGAAGCCGACATTGGATCATGAGTCAGTGGAGGTTCTTCTAAGTTTTCTAAATTGATAATTATGTCCTTGGCCTGATTAATAAATGTGTTATTTAATTTATTTGCTATGTCAATAGGGTTTGTCAGAATAATTTCACTATTACTTTCATTAATCGTTTTTATACACGGAATCGAATTACTGCCATTGTTTTCTAATTATTATTACCACATTTTACCAATTCATTTTAATAGTATGAGATTTCAGTAGTTTTGATCAAATTCGATAAAAAATTTCTATAATTTAGATATTTGTTCTTTAAGTTGGAATTAAATGGTTGGCACTTAAGTAATATAAACATTTTATGCCTCCTTCTGATACATTTCAGCAATCCCGGCGTCATCTTAGGTTTTATTAAATGCGTTCTGTTCTGATATTTGCATGTTTTTTTAGATTTTGTTATAATAGTATTAAGCTCTATTATAAGCTCTATAAAACACTCATTAACATTATTTGAAACAAAAAGTCTGTCGACTTAACATTCACGTGCCAATTCTATAAAGACATTGTAATCTATTCGACTATGATTTATGTGTGGTGGTATAGTTGTGTGTGTTGTGGGAATTGCAGCCAATGTACAAAGATGATCTGTTAAAGCTGTTTGCACTACTGCAGATTTAAAAAGAGTGGTTGGATGTTTAATAAAAATATGATCTAGACAACTATCGGTTACGTTTTCGTGACCGGTCTGGTAATTTGGATTATGCTGGAAACAAATCCATTGGATGTCATAATTGACAAGTATTGACCAGAGTTGGCATTATTGCTTAAAATATCCAAGTTTATGTCGCCAGTATAGAGAGCATATTTGTGAGGTTTAAATGCAGGTAAGAGCTCATGGAGTTCACTTATATACCGTAAAACGGGGTGAATCGGGTAAAATTTTGCAGAATTTTTCTTGTAAATTCTTGACTTTTGATTCAAAAAGCACCTGGTATTTTTTTTTATGGAAAGGCACCTTAACGCAATGATTTGGCATACATTTGAAACAAATACATTTTGTATCTGTCTCAAAAAAATGTTTATTGTTGACCCGATTCATCCGGCGAATGGGGTCAATAAGATTAGTGTTTGTTTTACTAAATGTTTCGACTCACCCAACTCGCGGGGTGAATAAGATCACCAATTATGTTTTAAAAAAATATTAAAGTGGAATAATGCATGGTAATCAAAGAAAAGACAGTTTGTGATAGGTTTTTTTAATTATATGTATTATAAAAATACAAAATGTTTACTTCTAACCCAATGTTTACACTTATCTAATTTATTAACACAAAATAAGGTTTTTACTTCTTTGTTGATAGAGATAATCGCAAAGCAGACAAATTAACATCGAACTCAATTTTTCCTCTACGTACAAGTTTCGGAGGATTAACAACTTGCACAATACCAGTGAAATTAATAATCTCAGTCTTTTCATAGAAAACGGAAAATTTTTCACTTTTCGATGTAGCTTTAAAAAATTTGCCTCTAACTCATCATTTTGAATCCCAATGATGAGTCCAATAAAAAGTGTACGGGCATTTTTACCAAAGTTCACCACAACCCACGTTCCTGGTTTGACCGTTTCCAAGTTGGGTTTTTTCATCCTCGGTTTCATCAAGATCTTGGTCGGAAGAATATTCAGATTCTGAGGATGATTCTTCAGATATTCTCGAACTGCAACTTGCCTAATTGGTTATAGAACTAGGAATATCCTCATTGCCACTGTCGGTGAGTTTAGATTCTTTCCTGGAGCAACCATTAGTTTTTTCTTTCTCTTAGAGCTACTAGGGTCCTTTTCATCTCCAAATCTTGTTTCTTTAAAAAAATCAGTGAGTCGTAGAGAGATCATTCCTGGATCCACAATCTCCACTTCCTCCTTTGGCAACATATTCAACACTTTTTCTCTGTTAAGTGGCATTATACCTGCCTTCCTAAAACCAGAAATAATTGAGTCTGATTTTGAAATGAATTTTTCCAATGTTTTAAACAAAAGCTTTGAAAATAATATTGTTTGTCCACAGAGACCTTATTTCTTCCAGGGCCTATTTTCCAATTTTCCAGTAGGTACAGACTAGGGTGGTCCATGCTTATATGACGAAAAAATAATTTCAAGTAGAAATCACGCCTCCCCCTTGTTTTGTTACACCTACCATTCCTATTATGTGTTCAAAATTTCAGCCCCCTACCTTATATACAAGGGGGTGCTCATCGACTTTAAAATATCTGAATTTTATGAAGAAATCCTTAGAAAGAATTAGTCAGGATATTAAGTAAAAAACGTAAACTATGTATCAAAAGTAAGATTTTTTTATTCAAAAATAGTATCTAAACACACACAAAATGTTATAAACAAAGTGATACTTAAAATAATATTAATTACAGTTCTTTTTTCTCAACCTAAAACTAAGTTCGTTAGCATTTTTTGGATGTTTCAGTAGAAACCATCTTTCTGTTCTGTTCAACGACATGAAGTAAAAATAGTTTTTCTTCCTCAGTCTTAGTGAGTATCGTATTGTAATCTTCAAATAATTTTACACCCCTCTCCGCAGTGTCGTTAACCACACGCAAATTGCTTATGCAACTTTTGCCTTGAAGGTAATCAACATTGTCACCCCAAGTTTCAGGAGGTAGTTGCAAGAATGAGTCTTTGATGTCTAGAACTTTGCGATGCAAAGGCTTCTAATGGACAAATTCTCATTTTTTTCATTTATTTTTCTTAACCTTTGAAGCCTTTTTTCACGCTCCAAACGTTCTGCCTCTAGCTCGGTTTTTCAGGTGTCTCGGTTGTAACTCGACATCTTCCTCTTTTTCTACCTTTGGCTGCCCCCACCCTTGCTGGGGCCTTCGGAAATGGTCTAATTTCCATGGGAGAGATTGCTGTTGGTTTAGATCGAGATCGAGCCTGAGGATGGGCTGGAGAACTAGTTGATGGTAATAATGACTGTGCACGCTCCACATTTAAGGTTTCGTCCATAGGGTTTGGCTCAGGGTTTGGTCTATCAGGCACCAAACTTGTGTAAAACTCGTCGTCTCTAAAAATATCAGAGTTGAATGGTGCAATTCCTGAAACACGAAAGCCACTTAAAATGTTTGCCGGGGAAAAAGCCTTGGAATAAGCTTCACCAACGAGGCCTGCAACTTCATAGATTGTCATGTTTTTGCCTGGATTATTGGTTATCCAATCAGCTGCAGCTGTGTTGTAGTACTTTTTGAATGGACCAAAAACACTCCGGTCAAGTGGCTGTAACTTGTGCGACGTATGTGGCGGTAGCGTTAGTAAGATTAAACCATTGGCAAACTCGATGACTTCAATATTGACGTGGCTATCATGGTTATCCAGAATAATTAAATGCGGATTTTCTTGGCCAAAATTAGTGTGCTTCTAAAAATGTTCCAAGTATTTAAAAAAAAATTGTTTTGTCATCCACCCAGATTGATGGGTACCTCCAGCTCACCCCGGTGGAGCACCGTTAAGCATGCGGTCTTGCCAGTTTACTCTTGAAAAAATGAAATATGGAGGAATATGATTACCACATGCATTGACTGCTGCACAAACAGTTACCGACTTCCCTCTTTCACCTAATGTAACTTTTTAAACTTGCTTGACACCTTTCTGGCCGATTATTCTGGGTGGTTTATGAACCGTGCTCACGCCTGGCTCATCAAGATTCCAAGTTTTCTCAGGTGGAAAGTGATATTTTTCAATTGCTCCTTTCAGTTTTCCAAAAAAGGTGCCCACAGTGTGTCTGTTGAATGCCGTACTTCGGCTCAGTGTGTCTTAGCGAGAGATTGGTGTTCCTACGCATGCAACTTCGGGCCCAATCCCGCCCTGCTTTTTTCTTTTCATTCCACGAAGGCGGAATTTTCTTTCCATTTGCAATGGCAAACTCATAGACAAGTTCGCGAAATCTTGGAAGTGTTAAACCATAATTAATACGCGATGCATGAAGAAGATACTCAGCCAGTTGATTTTCTTCTTCAATCTTAAAAATCTGTGATTTTTTGAACCCAGGTAAGTTTTCTTCTCCACGCCTAATAAGCCTCTTAACTGCCGGTCTTATAAAGACCACTAATCAGACGTTAACTTTAATTCCCTGTTAAAATGAACAAAAGCGCATCAAAATGTCAGTGCTTATGACATTTTATTCATTAGCAAACAAATTTTGATGCGCTTTTGTTTATTTTAACAGAGAATTAAAGTTAACGTCAGATTAGTGACGTTTATAAGACTGACTGTAAGTGTCATCACATTGATATTAAACCTCCTGGCGGTGCCTCTAAAAGTTCCTCGGCCTGAACAGCAGCAGCAACTCTTTCAGGGGCAGGCAATACTCTTTGCTTGGCGCCATCTTTATGTTTATATGTTTAAGGCATCTAAAAAAATAAAGTAATAGTACTACACATGGGAAGTCCGATACGGGAGACTTGATCCCGGGATCAAGTGTCCCTTGCCTTATGAGAGCAACTCTCCCGACAGAATCACAAAATTCACTCCTAACACTATCGAATCTTGTTGGGTTATGAAGAAATGATGTCAAGCGTCTCTGATTCAGATGTTATATTTTTATATTTCTTTTGAAGTTCTTTCATCATTCGGTTCCTTCCTCCGTGACCAATAGCTGTATGTGTCTAATGTATTCCGTCAAAATTTCTTCGTTGAAAACATAATGTCTTATATCAGATTTGGCCTCATCAACAGGATAAATCAGCTTTGCAGAGTTGCTCACTTTAATTATATCATCACGTCTAAGTCTTTGATAAACTTCAGGGGTTTTCCCTGAACGTTTATTTTTAAATTCCATTACCATATTTACTCGGTCGGTATATATTTGCTTTGTCATAAAACCGCTATTTTTAGATTTATTTTCTATAAGTGCAGCAAATTTTGTGTTAAAGCGTTCTTCCATATTTTTTAACCAATCCATCGCCATGAATATGTACTACCTACAAGAAAGTATTAGGTACTATAAAAAATAATAATTAATAATTAATGTTTTACCTTGTTCAGAAATTTATAATTAATTATAATACGATGTGGGTTCACACTATGACACTAGAAACGAACACACTGCGATTCGCTGCACAACTTATGGAGACACCTGTACTTCCTCGAAAGTTGTCATTCCTTGAATTTATTTGCCACCATTTATTATATTTACCAATGGGTACTGGAGAATATGAATACTAGCCGATATATTTAATAAATGTCCACATATTAATTATAACAACCAATCTGGTCGGGTATTATGCATAATCGCCAGTTATTATTCATAATTACCCGATTAATCACTTTTACTGTAACACATATATTTAGATTGTTCCAGTTTATAAAGCTGTTGCAAAGATAATACATCACTGACATTGAATATTTCTTGCGTAGGTGTTCTATGATTCAATCCAAAACAAGTTTTAATAGCTTTAGTTATAGTCCAGTCACTATATCATTTTTGCTTGAAAGTGAAGGGAAATTTGAATTTTTTTTTTGGGGTATTGGTGAGGTCCAGCAAAGCTTAACTTCAAGTTGTCGACCAAAATTTTCTATGTGCTATTTCCGCTATCTTGATAAATGAGTGCGTTTGATTTTTTTGTGATAAATCGTTTCCCGTTAACTCTACATAAAAATAATGTAGACATCTTTGTAAGAATTTTTAATGTTCTACAATTTATGTTCTATTACTTTTTCGCGTAGGAGCTATATTTGTCCAGATATCGAACGCGAAAGGAGAGCGTGAAAGGGTCGAGATTTTTTTTCGAGCTTCTGGGCTTGTGTCGCATTTCTCTTTCTATTTAGCGAAAAAGTAGCCATTACCAAACTTATAGAGGTTGAAAATAGCTTCAATTTGACCTATTATAAATTGATATGCGACGAAAATTACGACTTGTAGAGCGGGCCAAAGTTGTCAAGTTGGCGCTTAATTTTTATTTCATGTATCGTACTATTACGTAGATGACATAACAAACTTCATTGCATTATTGGAATCATTATATTTTATCAAGTAGATAGTATACAGCATTATATGATTGTATATTAATAATAATAATAATAATAATAATGAAGGTCTATTAAATTATTACAAAATTACACAGAAAAAATATTGACTAAAACATAATCTTGTCTTGGGCGAAGTTCAACTTGATAGAAAAACAGATCTATCCGCTGTTCTTCCACTTAACCCGGTGAAAAACAGAAAGAAAAGAAAACAAAAAAATCCAAAGATCTACGCTTTGGCGCCAGGCGAAATATTACGCACAAAACAGCTATGGCGGTGTTTAGTGATATAGCAATTTACTAAAGTGTGTTATTTTGACCCTAATAATTAATTCATTGATGTTTATCCATAAAATTTTGAAAAATAGCTTTTTTAAATTTTGACGTACAATAGCCTTTTACTACATTTGGTATCGAATTATAGCATTTAGTTATTCTGTAAGAAAACGTTCGCTTGAAAAATTTTGACTTATGTTGAGGTGGAGTCAGCGTTCCTTTAAATCTTATATTTAAAGCATGTACGTCGGTTCTTTTATTTTGTTGTATAAGTAACTCGGTGATTTACTCAAAATGATCTTGTGGAAAAGACATTCAGAATGAAAGAAGCGCATTTCTTTCATATTAAGCCAGTTTGAATCTTTCAGCTCATAAGGAATTCTTTCATATATTCGTATTCCAAATATGAGGCGTAAACATCATTTCTGAATTTTCTGAATTCTAGCAATAGTAAAGCTACTTAAATGTGAATCATAAACAACGGCACAATAATCAAAACAGGACAAGATTAATGCATTACACAAAACGGTTTTCACATTTACACTTAAAAATTGTCTATTTTGATAAATAAGTTTCAAGGAACTATATGATTTTTGCAGACATTTTGAAATATGTTTAGTAAATTTAAAATCATTATCATTATTTTTAAAATCAAATAAAGGTTCACACTTCGGTTGTTTTTCGGGTTTTTCTGTTGCAGATTGACT
This sequence comes from Agriotes lineatus, assembly GCA_940337035.1. Classification (NCBI taxonomy): domain Eukaryota; kingdom Metazoa; phylum Arthropoda; class Insecta; order Coleoptera; family Elateridae; genus Agriotes; species Agriotes lineatus. The sequence goes on along the minus strand of CALNHX010001769.1, from coordinate 113,735 downwards.
TCGTCGCGAAGCGATCGAGGCTAGTCTTTCATTGCAATAGTTCTTGTAGCATGCTCTATGCACACTTACATTATCCACTCTTTCCAACATAGACCGATGTTCATCGTGTCCCCTCTTCAAGCTCGCCGCTAAAAGAGTTTTCACAGCTTTCACTTTGGCCACGTAAACGTCTCTGATCAAATGTGTTTTACATATGAAATAATTACCGATTGTAATCTCAAGAAATAACACGTTTACAAAATATTTATTTCTAAACCGATGTTTTATAGCAGAAACGTCAAAAATAACAATTTACGTACTGGCTACTTGAAATTTAACGATTCTCATAATGCAATGAAGTTTATTATGCCATTTAAGTAGTAGTACGATACATGAAATAAAAATTAAGCGCCGACTTGACAACTTTGGCCCGCTCTACAAGTCGTAATTTTAGTCGCATAACAATTTATAATAGGTCAAATTGAAGCTATTTGCAACCTCTACAAGTTTGTTAATGGCTACTTTTTCGCTAAATAGGAAGAGAAATGAGACACAAGCCCAGAAGCTCGAAAAAAAATCTCGACCCTTTCACGCTCTCCTTTCGCGTTTGATATCTCGACAAATATCGGTCGTACGCGAAAATGTAATAGAACATAAATTGTAGAGCATTTAAAATTCTAAAAAAGATGTCTACATTATTTTTACGTAGTGTTAACGGGAACCTATTTATCACAAATAAATCAAACGCACTCATTTATCAAGTTGGCGGAAATAGCACATAGGAAATCTTGGTCGACAACTTGAAGTTAAGCTTTGCTAGACCCCCCAAACACCCAAAAAAGGAATTTCAAATTTCCCTTCACTTTCCAGCAAAGGCCTTATTTTTGGACTTAGTTACTGGACTATTAGTAATGTTTGAATTCGGTTAGTCAAACTTGTCGAGCAAGATAAGTAAATAATAATTAAGTATCTAAATATACTTTCTATGTAAGATATATAAACCGTTTTTTTTTTGGAGTTTTTGTTTAATAAGTTATTTGCCCGAAATATTGCTCCACATAGAGGTGTAATTTTAGAACACATACCTGTAATGGCTTCCCCAAGTTAACTTATTGTTAATTTTCAGTCCAAGATAGTTATGGCACTCCACTTGATTTAACTCGCAATTTTTTATATACGAGGCGTGTTTTTTAAGTAAGTACCGTTTTGAAATTCCGCCGCTGCAGCACTGCGGTCAGCATTTGACGCATGCGCGCTGTGTACCGCTATCTGTGGCAAGCCGCAGACGCCATTACCGAACATTCGACCGTGTTTACGTTTGTTTGTGAGTATTTGAAATGCCTCCTCCGATTGAGAATGCTGCCGACTGTGAAATAAGCGCTGTGATTCGTTTTCTTAGTGTTAAGGGCGTGTAAGCGGCTGAAATTCATCGTCAGATCAGTGAAGTGTATGGAGAAAACATTATAAGCGATGTGATGGTGCGGAAATGGGTGAGAGCTTTTAAAGATGGTCGTACGAATGTGCATGACGAGGAACAAGGTGGGCGACCTTCAGTCATTACTGACGATTTGATGCCGTACAGCCCCGATCTAGCGCCAAGTGACTACCACGTGTTCCTGCATTTGAAGAATCATCTGGGTGGTCAGCGCCATGACGACGATGAAGATGTGAAAACGACCATGTTGCAGTGGTTGTCTAATCAGGCGGCAGTTTTCTACGAGGATGGTATTCAAAAGCTAGTTGTACGATGCGGTAAGTGCTTTAATATTGGTGGGAATTAGATTAAACTACAGGCTTCCATGTAAAGATAAAATTGTTAAGAAGTCTACTTGTTTTATTTTTATTTCAAAACGGTACTTACTTAAAAAACGCCTCGTAGATTTGCATGTCCTGGTAAGTTTTATTTCTGACTTGAAATGTCATATAAACAGTTTTTTTTTCATTTAGTTTTAAGTTATTCCTCCGAAACCATTTTCTGTACCTGTCCAGATCAGTATTTATCGAATCTTCTAAACATGTCTGCTTCTGATGTGTATAGATAAGGACAGTATCGTCAGCAAAGGTAAAATACTTCGCCAACAGACCTGTTCTACTTAAGTTGAACACATATGTATATTAGATACAATAATGGGCCCAAAACCGAGCCCTAAGGCACTCTACACTTAACTATTTTCATGTCACTTCTCTCATTTTGCCATGTAACAAATTGCTTTCTGTCCATCAAATATGTTTTATAGCTATTATTACAACTAGGGGAATATGAATAGTATATTTCCCGAGGGTGAAACGTGAGGGATGTATAGACAACCAAGGGAAATGTATTCATATTCCCCGTGTTGTAATCAATAGTTTTTTTTCTGATTGAAACAATATTGTTGTGAAAATGGAAAAATATTGGATTGTAAATTTTTGAATTTATCGGATTGATAACGTTGCTAAGGGCCGTGTTTGTAAATATCATGGTTGACAAGTTTGATTTTCGCGTTCTGTCATAAATAAAATTGATGAAATGTCAAACTACGTGCTAACACAAGCGGCGAAAGCCCGTGAATGTTTGGTTCTGGCGAAATCTAAAGCTGCTTACACTAAAGTGTATGAAGAATTTTCAAGAGTGGAGAAGAGAACATTTGTTGATCGGTGTCGATGAAAACATTTTGCTAGCGTTTTTTGAAGATTTAGTATTTTGCTATGATTTTTGTTATGTTTTATGTATGACTAATTTATTCTATCCGTAGTCGCAGAAATATTTACCAAACACGTTGTGGCCAAAATTATCGATGCTAAGGTCAATGTTACATTTAAAGGAAAAAACTGATGTTAAAATGTTCCATGAAGTAGGAGCATTTGTGAAGAATCAAAATAAAGGATACGTTCCTAAAATATCAAAGGTGTTGTCCCTGTCAGCTCAAAAAATTCTTGCGAGAAGCTCCTAATGATTTTTTTTTATGTATAAGGTAAAAATTTCATTGTGATTCTCCTCTGTTAAATAGATTGTTACATCCGTAATTTTGAAGGTCGCTTTAATTATGGAAATCTTTGGCGGCTGCAGAACGAACGAATTGGTGAGTATGGTCTCTTCCGATATCGAAGATCGTGGGTCGGTGATCGTGATCAACGTTTCAAAGACGAGAATGATGTAAATAGGAAATTTACAATTATTGATGAAGAAGATCTGGGTGCTGCTCGTTTGGTGAGAGAATATTCGGCGTTGCGTCCGCAAGGTGTTCTTAGGTTCTTTGTCGCTTATTGAAATAAGAAGTGTACTCTTCAGCCGGTCGGCAAGATTCCGAGTAAGGTTGCTGAATAGCTAGGCATAGACACGCACTTTTTCCTGTGGGAATGAACGTAACACACCAGACGTGCAGGAAAAACCGTCTGTGTATGGGTATCTGCACACGCCGGTTTTGCGTGCCACATGTCTGAACAGGGTTTTTCCTTTGCAGGGCCCATACACACACGCTTTTTAATATTGCATTTTTATTCGGCGTTAGGTGTTGAGTTAATATTTCGATTCGGCAATATTAGGAAGCCCAAGAATGAATAAAGAGTACCTAACCGAATTTATTGAAATATATAGGCAACATCCAGCGTTATGGAAGGTGAAGTCGAAGGATTACACAAACCGTAATTTGAAAAATGCTGGGTACGATTCTTTAATTGAAGTCCGCAAAAAATATAATTTAAAAGCGGATTGTGACGTTATTGCAAAAAAAAATCTGTTTATTAGGGGCTCGTTTCGAAAGGAATTAAAAAAGGTCCAAACTTCGAAACGCACTGGAACCTCTCCCGACGATATATATTGTTATGATACATGATGCAGGAAATTAAAGCATATGAAAGAAATATTCAAAATGAACTAATAAAGTTGGACAGTTACAATAATTGAATCTTGATGGGTACCTATAAAGTTTTGAACATAAATAATGAAAGTAAAAGATACAAGGGTTCTTTTCATTGTGAATCCTTTAATATTATTATATTTATTGGAATGGATTAAACTTAATGGTTGTATTTAATATTTATAAAAATAAACCAAGGTAACATTGACAAATGTATTTGTTAAGAAAATTCTGTATATAGCATTATTTAGAAAAAAATAGGAAGTGTGCATTAAGAATTGTCTCTAATAGATATAAAAAGTTTGTTTAAAAACAGTTACATAAAACAACTCAAGAAAGCATGTATGTAATTTGGCTATAGTCTAATAATTTTGGTATAATAAAAAATAGAATATCTGCCTTAATTTGTCTAATTTTGGTGATAACAAATTAAATAAAGGCTGAAAACAAATCTACGAGGTAAAATAAAGTGAAATATTTAAAATGGAAAAAATATTGTGACATCAAGTGATAGAGGAGAAGCTACAGATACAGTTAATTGGATATAGAATACAGGACATTATACTAGTTGAGGGGAATTTGGATTTATTCATACGTACAAGATATTAGAAGAGGTATTTTGCAATTTATTATTTGATTTGGATATTCTGTGGACGTTGCTTGAGACATCAGTTTATCTGCAAAAAGGGGAACAAAGTTACAATTGGAATTTATAAAAGGATAGAAACTTACCAGGACTTGGATCGTGTGACGGTGACATCCAGGAGGAGCTAGGACTGGAATTAGGGATCTGAGCAGTTGGTTTGACAGGTCAAGAGTAGTTGAAAGGAGTCACGGACCATCAAAGGGGTTGCTGTTGGTGAATTGGACATTGAGTGCTGCAGTCTATCGATGACAGCATCCAGTAGTGATTGGTGTTTGCAGTGAAAGCATGAGCAGCTATTAAGGTTTGTTAAGATAAATTGAAAAAGCATTTTGAATAACTGTCAATTTTGAAAGTGATAACATAAAGTTTAGTTAGTACTTACATAGGTGATTTGAATAGTAGTAAATGTCAATGTGAGATACAGTTGTCAGTTTATCTAGTTTGATTAATTTTGAAAGTCAAGTTTGACGTTAAGTATCATTGATAGCAAACTAGATTTTGATAAACCCACCCTGAAAATAAGAGCTCTCGATTTAAAAGCAGTTATCATTTGATACTTAAGACATTACATAAATTAAGGCATAGTTTACCTGGTGAGCTATTGCAATATGTACCAACCTTGTGGTATTTCGATCTTTTGCTGTTCACAATTGAACAAGAAATGCCAACATAAAGCATGGATAATATCGACAGCTCTCGTGATGAGAATATAGAAGATAATGTTGAAGATGAGCTTATCGCAGAAGATGATGTTTGAGGTTCCCAAAATCCCCAGCTTGCAGAAAATTTTCAAAATCTGCCAAGCACTTCACAAAGTCAGGTAAGATAGTAACTTTAATAAACAATATATACATAATACAGTCTAATATAGTATGATCAAAAATTATTTTCACATAAACTGATCAACAATTGAAGTGCCCCATAAAAAAATTAGCATACAGCAGCAAAATAATTTCAAATGGAAGAACTAAATAGTATATGTTATTATGTTTTAATATAGTTTCATTATAATTAACAGTAATTTGAAATCTATAACTCAATTAATTATAAAACAATGAAGAAACAGAAAAAAATTTTTTTAATGCAGTTTTTAAATTAGTATCGAGTAGGACCCCCTCTTACTCGATATACTTCCTGACATCGTCTGGGCATACTATAAGAACACAAACCGCATTAAAGCAATGTAAATAAATTATATGTAAAAAAATACCTTTACGATTAAAGTAATAAATATTAAGTTTTATAGCGTAATAATGAAGCAATCTTATATTATTTCTAACAGAAGCTTGTATCAACAAATAGTACACTTGACAGCTACATACGATATTGTTTTGTTTTAAAATAAACATGGCAGCATATCTTTTGTTGCTGGGCCACTTCAATTGTTGAGTAGTTTAATATGGCTATGGAATAGTTCCTAATTTATGAATGCAACTATAATTCACTTAACAATCAAATGACAAATTTGCATTAAGTTTAAATGTAGTTGCATTGATAAATTAGGAACCGTTCCATAGCCATACTAGATGAAAATAATTTTTGATCATATTTTACATAAACATATATACATACACAATACCTAATAAGTACAATAATCTTATTTACGCTTTCCCTTTATTTAACATTTCGTCTTGCCAAGAGACTTTCCCATCACCGATAAAATACTGCATGTACTCATCCCTATTTTGTTTAGCATCCATATTATTGCTTGATCTACTTGTTTGCAAAGAAGTAAGTTGAACATCATCGTGCCTCCACTGGCCATTTTCATGTACTTCGTTTGTCTGTTTATTTTCTGTGTCAAATGTTCCCAATGTGTATTTGTTACTACTTTTGCACAAATAGTTGTGCAAAACGCAAATAGCTAAAACAACATACTGAATATTATGTGGTGTCATGTTTATAGCAGTCAGTAGAATTCTAAATCTAGCACCTATTAAACCGAAAACATTTTCCACTACGTTTCGAGCTCTGGACAGTCTATAATTGAATATTCGTCTTTCATATGTGAGATCTCTCTGATTAAATGGTTTTAACATATTTTTATGCAGGGCGAACGCTTCGTCGCCAATAAAAACAACATTTAAATTTTTATCAGTTTCATGCTTACCGGGTAATTTCAATTTCTCTTGAATCAATCTTTGATAAAATGTTGTATATTCTATAATTCCACCATCATCTTCGTATTTTTTGCCCCATAATTTTGGCCAAAAGAGTTATTAGTAGTAGTAATCGTCTAGTAATAGGATCTTATTGTGTTTGTGTTATTGTTGTTTACATGTGTTAGTTCTTATTTTTAGGTTAAATTTTACTGCTGTAGGTCCAATTTTTAAATTATTTATTTGGGAAATTCTCGCAGGCAATTTGCACACATTACTTTACACTTTAAATATTTGACATATTAAAATATTTCGATTCTTGTATGAATCTTCTTCAGTTATCATTTAAATTATTTAAAATCTAGAATACAAGATAAATACTATCAGTTGATAAGCGAAGAAATAAATTTCTTCTGGCGCAATACGTTTGCGCATTCTCGTGTCTTCTCTACTTATGTAGGGATCTATTAACTTTAAAAGTGCATCAAAAGTATTTGCATCCATTCTTAAATAGTTCTTAAAGTCATCGGGATCATTATCCCTTAATTCCCATAACAGTTTCATATCACTGTATTGGTCCCGTTCACTTAACCAATTTTTCTGCCAAACCCTAGGCATTTTAGTAGTTTTTTGCTTTAACATTATTTGCGTGGAAATTAACGCGCACACTGTTCCACGCCTCTTTCTTTTGATATTTGAGAGCATTTTACAAATAAATATTATTCTGCACGCTGGTAGTAAACGCAATTTGATAGTGAACGAGAATTTGTTTTCGCACGCCAACAAAGAGTGTTGAAAATTTCAAGATTCAAGGGGCCACGCCACACGCCAGCGTAAAATGCCGGTTTTTAGCCATAGACACACTTTTTCATTTGCCGTTTTAAACCGGCGTTCAAAACGGCCAGAATAAAATGTATGTCTGTGGGCAATGCCATTTATGAGACACCAAGCGTAATCCTGCCGGAAAAAGTGTGGCGTACATTCGTGCCGGTTTTGAACGTGTGTCTATGGCCAGCTAATGGTTGGATTTGGATAATCCGAAGGCGTATACAGGCCATTGTGGAAGACGAACATCCGCGACTTTGGTGGCCGATGCGGGAGCCTCAATGACTACAGTAAAGAGACACGGTGGTTGGAAAAGTTCGTCTGTTGCGGAAGGCTATCTGACTGACAGTATGTTGCAGAAAAATAAGGTAGCAAAGATGATAGCTGGTGTGGAGGGAGAGACATCTGCAGCATCGCATGTAGCACAATCACAATCTTTGGTGGCGGTTTTTGGAAAATCGTTCAAGACTGCAACTGAACTGAATGCTCTTAGTAAGTAAACGGCAGTCTCATCGACGAATTGCCAACAAGATTCTTCATCGTTTGTATCTGGTTGTAATCGCTTTAGCGGAAGGTTTGAGAATTGCAATTTTTATTTTGGTTCTGAAAAGTAGCATTACAAATGCAAAGACTTTGTTGCTTTAATTAAAAAATAAAACATTTCTTATTATTTTTGTTGGTTTAATTAAAAAATAAAACATTTTTATAGTGAAATATGATGTTTCATATTTCCCTTGGGACAATATGAGCGTTTCATATTTCCCTTGGGAAATATTAGTGTGTTATGACATATCGTAACCAAGGCAGTATTATTCAATATTGTTTCAATCAGAAAAAAATAATATTAGGTTACGTTGTCAAGGGAAAGCAGCAAACAAATATAATCACCGACTTGCACGTTTTGTTACTAAGGCTGACCGACAGCGAGAAAAATTGTTTAGATTATTCAGGTTGACTGTATGGAAAGTGAAAATTGTGAATTGTTTGATGATTATAATTTTGATATTAAGTGATACTAGTGAAAAAGGAAAATTGTAAGATACAGAAAAGGCGTTTAGATAATAGCAAATTTAAAAATATACGGAGAGAAAACACAGCATAAAGAAGTTACGAAGATTGAGGAATTAATTGAAATATTTTACCAGTTCAAAGGTCGAAGCAGCAAAAATAATCTATATAAAAAGGCATAAAAGTCATTGGATAAATAATGAATTCATTGAACTTACCAAGGAAAGAGATAAAGCATATAAACACATGAGAAAATACCCGCAAAACATCGCTGCACAAAGAAAATTAAGCAGTTGGATAACTTAGTAAAGAAAAAATCCAGAGAATTAAAAAACAGCAAAGTTTTTGACATTATAAAATACTCATTACTAAAACTGATAAATGAAGTGTTACATACTGGAGCATTCCCAAAATTACTCAAAGAAGGCAAAGAGGTACGTGTAGTTAAAATTGGGCAAAAAAACTTATTTGAAAATTATAGACCACTTACAAATACCTGTACGTTTTCTAAAATAATAGAAAAAATCTTAGAAGTAAGAATACTAAATTATATTAAAATTATATTTCTTTACAACCGCTGTCTTTTAGGTATACTTAATATAGTTTAGGAAAATTAGTCAGCTAATTAATAATTATCTTCTTATATAATATATTTGACGTTTCGTCAGCTTAGCTGACTTCCTCAGAAATTACAGATTCGGTTTACAAAATTAATTGTAATAATTGCAATGCTAAATACATAGGACAAACGAAACAAAATCTAAAAAAGGATTAATTCAACATAAAAATTCTATAAAAACAAACATTTGAAATCTAAATAAACCAAATACTGCTCTCTCTGATTATGGAGTTGATAATTATCATAATTTTAACGTTAACTCACCTAAAATATTGCAAAAAGAAAATATTTTACAGAAATGCCTTATATATAAAATGATTGAAAAAAAAATACAAATTCTATTAATTACAAAACCGACTTAGAAAATATTCATTCCATTTACTGTGATATTCTCAAAATTTTCTTCTATAATTAATAAAGAAAAATATATCATTTAAATTACAATTATTATCAAGATATCTTTTACAATACGATTTTTGTATTAAGCTATACCTTTGAAATAAGAAAGTTTAGATTTCAAATTTTGACATATGACATTTTATATCTACAAAATCGTTTTAAATATTCTTTTCGACTTATATTGTAAGAATTATTATTAACCTTTGAGCATTTTATAACTTTATAATCTAAAAATTTCAATCAACATTACAAAAGGTAAAATATACATTGTTTAAGTAATCTAACCTTAATCTCATTTTCCTTTTTAGTCGATTGTATTTCAACATAATGTGTAATTTCTGAGGAGGTCAGCTAAGCTGAAGAAACCTCAAATATATTATATAAGAAAATAATTAGTTGACTAATTTTCCTAAACTATATTGAATATACTAATTATATGTTTAAATTCAGTCTATTGGACAAATTGCAATATGGTTTTCTATAAAATTGTAATACGTAGTGTGCCGTACTGGATATGTTGAACGAAGTATACAATGGTTAGGATTCAAAAAAATATGTAGCTGCGGTATACATTGATCTAAATAAAGCATTTGATGTGGTGGATCATAGTCTACCAACTAATGAACTTGAAAAGCTAGGTTTTCGTGGCATGTATTAAACATCTTTTTCTCCAACCACACGGATAAGACGCCATATTGTCGAATAATTTTGTATAAAAAGTAAGTCATTTCGGGATGTTCACCAATTACCTTGGCAACTGTACACTTTTCGATTCATATTTGCACTAGTTCAAAAATGGACGCAAGATAGGGTTTTACATGTTAAATTTTAAATAAAAAAACAAACGCTTCGTCAATATTCGGCATTCGCCTTCGTTGTTGTTTATTTTCCCCGTATAGTGACTGTTTATTTGAGCCATGACAGTTCTGCAATATAACCTACAATGTTTGATTCTAAATAATAAGTCATATTACCGAATTTATGAGTAGTTGGAGAAAAAATAGTATGTTTCATTCGCACAAAAAATGCGTTTTCGGGACGTGTAAGACTCGCCGGACTCCGCTGCGCGTCGTCCGGCGATCTGTCTTGTCCCGAAACCATGCATTTTTTGTACTAATGAAACAAATAACTATATTAAGTTCCTAGGATAATAAAATTAACAACTCAAGATGCAGACTTAAACGTTTTGTTTATAATTGCAAGTGTTTATGTGACATGCGACACTTACAGGTAACACTACTCACGAAAATTAATCCTGGTGACAGGTGACAAACCTAACGATTTTTTAAAACATCTAGGAAAATTTCGATAAGCAGCGGTAATAGGTAAAAAAGGTTCGGGGTCATTTCAATTCCCCCAACTGGGGGTGGGGTGCTATAGGGACCTTGCGTCCCTCTTCAGCCAAGAACAGGAATTATAGGATGGGTGAGGGAAATGAGGGGTGGAGAATGGAAGAGAGGCCAGGAAAGGTGGAGAAATACTGCCCCGGCATTCGCCTCAGAGAAGGTACTCTGTTGACTCAGGAAAACCACCTAAAAACCTGAATCAGGGCAGACGGCCAGGGAAATCGAACCCGCGACCTCCCGAATGCTAAGCAGATATGGTAACCTCTAGTCTACAGAGCTCGGTCGGGAATAGTAATTTACGTTACAAGACGGGAATGTAGTGTTTTGCTGGTCGAGCCAAGTAGATCCCAGGGCGAGCCGACTGAAGATCAAGCGCAGGTTACGGCAACCGTATTTTTTTGAAAGGCCAGGTTTTCCCAATGTTATGGGGGCGATAGATGGCTGTCATATACCCATAAAAGCCCCTGTAAATAATGGGGTGGATTATTATAATAGGAAACAATTTCATTCGATGATTTTACAAGCCGTCTGTGATCATCGACAGATGTTTATCGGCATTTTTGTTGGGATGCCTGGGCGTGTACATGATGCCAGGGTATTTAGAGTGAGCCCATTATATGAAAAACGAAATAATCGAAATAGACCCTTTATACCTGCCAATATGCACATTTAGGCCCTGAACACACGGGATTCTGTTTCCCAGATTCGGTATGCGGGATACAGAATCTGAGTCTGTTCAGACACGGCGACTGAATCTCAGACGCGGGCCTTCAGTCACTTGCAGTGCCGTGCTGTTATGGACCTAGCATTGCTGTTCTTTGTTTCTGTCGAATTAGTCTAGATGTGCTGTATTTAAAGTCAGGGATTGGGCTCTACAAAGCTAATAAACTTTTCATTGTAAAATAATGTGAGCTCTATGATCGTTGTATAGTAAGTAATGCCTTGCTTATTCGATTTAAATAGAAGTTGCAGAAAATCTGCTACGCCTATGATATGATATCATATGTTCTGGCTGGCAAAAGTAGGCGAGTCCAGGCCGTGGTACACGTGGACTCATATCCTCTATATGCTCCAATGGTAAATCGGTAGACGAGATACAGAATGTGTCGCCGGCGGCCGATTTTCCTTATCTCTCCATTTCTGAGATTCAGTCGCCGTGTCTGAACAGACTCAGATTCTGTATCCCGCATACCGAATCTGGGAAACGGAATCCCGTGTGTTCAGGGCCTTAGGGATAATGGACACTTAACTGATCAGCGAACCGATTACAACACTACACTAACACCCGTATTCATAGTCGTTCGCCAGCGACTCGCCGGGTTTTTCCTACGCGCCGTACGAGAATTAACACTGCATAGTCGCTCGCGCATGCAGCGCGTCGGCACCGCTCCGCCGAAAACCATAGTAACGCGCATTCTTTGTTTTACCGGCGAGCGACTATGCAGTGTTAATTCTCGTACGGCGCGTAGGAAAAACCCGGCGTTTCCCCGGCGAGTCGCTGGCGAACGACTATGAATACGGGTGTGAGTGTAGCGAGAACTAAAATTGAGCAAGCATTTGTTTAGTTAAAGTTTACGTTGTCACCTATGCTATATTGTGTTTTGTCTCCTTAATAATTTTATCGTACTCCTTTCGACAAAAGATGACACCTGTATATATCAGCTTTGAAATATTTAAGAAAGGCATGATGATTAAATTACGCACAATCAGTTAATCTTATTGTAGCTTGTCTAACAAACCATAGTAATTTATTTGCATCACCTGTAGGTTAAATAAACACGTGAGTTAAATTTATAGTTATTATTGTTTATAATTAAACCACTTTAATTCAAAACTACCTCGACATCAAAAAGTAAAAGAGGTTAATGAGTAAACAATTCGAAACGTCAAACTTATATTTATAGAAAAATCTTACAGATAATCTTAATCTAAAATTTGTATATAGGGTGCAGTATTTAAAATGGTGAAGCCTATGCATAGCAACCTATTATACAGAGTGTCTCAAAAATGGGGTTCATCTCCTATAAGGCTACATTATTAGTCACTATAGAGTATGAAGTTGATTGCAGAAAAAGTATTTTCATTATTTCAAATAAAAGAAATTTGACAGCAAGGCACATGTTAGCAATGATGGTATTATTAATTAATAAAAATATGAATCAACAAACCTATGAGCTAGTTATAAAAATTGTTTCACTGTTTAAGTTCTCGCAAAATGACAAATAAGTTAGTTATCAAAATTAAAATATTGAGTATTCACTTTTATGGCCTGGGCTATAAAAACATAAACGTAAGTACTTACGTAAGTAACTACTTCCGTAGTTGCCAGATGTGTTTCTGCCTTAATAGAAGTTTGAAAATACGCTATATTTTCTCAAAATGTGTGTTAAACAATTAATTTCAACAATTTTTTTATTGAACTTTGAACCGTTTTAAATGATTGACACCGAAAGTTTTGGAAAAATATTATAAAGAAAGAATCTGCATACGCAATTTAATACGCTTATAACTTCAAAAATAACCATCAAAGGAAAATTTTGTTTGTGAATTTAGAGTCATATTGGTTGGTAGTATGTGACGTATAAAGGATGGACACTATGTTTGAGACACCATGTACATCACAAAATTTTAATTGGGTAATTTACAACAATGATAAAACCGAATAATTATAATTATTAGTCGTTTGGCTTTTTTAGTGGTAATAGCATATCCTCCAATATCTCGTTACGACGCAGTTGAACTTTTAAATTTTGTTCATACAGCTTTTTAATCTCTTCCTGTTGTTGAATTTTTCGTTCTTCCAACGTGAAATGTTTTTTGCGAAATTCTTCCAGGTCGCGATTTTTTCTTATCCGCTTATTTTCAGTGAAGCTGCTGGACGAAGGAGTAGACGCACGAGAAACTGCAGGTACATAAACGACTGATGTTGCCTCTGAAACAGGTGCACCTGGGGATGGAACGGAGGATGAATTTGATGGACTAGGCGCACAAGAATTTGCAGTTATTGTAGAACTCATGAAAGTCATTAAAAAAAGGTGGATTTATCGTGGCATCATCCTGAAACATCTCCTCCATCGAATTGAAAAATGTCCACGACTGCTTATTCCTGCCAGTTTTTTTTATTCCATCTTGTATGGTTTTATAAGTTCCTCTTAGATTTCGGAATTTCCTATCGCAGATATCCGTGGTCGCATTATAACTGTAGTTCCTCATAGAATTTGTGATTTTGGTCCATAATATAATTTTTCTTTACTTTAGGGTTTCTAAAGTTTTCGTATTCGTTTTTATACAAATCAAGTAACAGCGCTGTGAACTTTGACGTCCACTGCAAGGGCTGACTTCCTTCCTCGTCGTTATTTGAAGGTTCTTCCTGGGAAAGAAGTTGTTGCACAACGTCGTTCTTAAGTCCTTCATCCACAAAACATGATTTTATGTTGTAATGAAATATCAAATAATCGTATGCATTTATCTTCTACAACTGCTTCAAATAAATTGTTGGGCACTCTTACATCTACGAATTTTCCGTCAATATTGAATTGCACTGTGCTGTATTCCTCCATGATTTAACAACAAATAACCTATAAATAAAACAGTACAACTACTCCCGCATATATCCCCACTTTTACGCTTTTGCTTTGCTGAGGGAAACAGCGAAGAAAAATTACGCTAACTAAAATGGCGGTTCGCTGCGGCAGCGATGTCAGTCAGCGAAGCCTTCAATTGATTTGCTGCGCCAGCGCTGTGGTAGTGCTATCCCGGCTGAACGCGCCCAATGCCTCATTGCTGCAGATATTTTGTTCCTTCATTAATTTGTTTTGTGATAGCCTCCATATCGTCTCAAGTTAACAAATTGTACACAAAAAATTACCGATGATATTACCACTAATATAATAAGAAAACACTGCTGTGTTTGGATTTACTTTAGCAGCCACAACCCACACGTCTAGCTTTGCCGGGTGCACATTCGAATCAGCAGTAGTAGTAGTATTTTATTCATCATAATATACACGTGGTGCTTAGATATGTCACAATTCTCGTTAAAATATAAAAAATACAATGCATTTACAGAAATGAAACAATTATCTACAGAAAAATTCAGTAACAACAATAGTAATTTATTATACAAGACGATAAAGTTAAATTTTATCCACGAAATGATTCAAGATTGGATAGAAATAACTTTACCGTCGTGTATAATACAATATTTTTTTCTATAGCAAGAACTTTAACAATTTCAAATGAAAAAAGACAGTCCATGACATTTCAAAATGTCAATAGCTAGATTGGGTTGCTACGATAATGCCAAGCTGTGATATTAAATTTAAACAAAAGTTAGAAAATTAAATTACTTTATCTATCCTTGATGTTAAAGTGCTACTTTATCTACCCTTGCTGTTAAAGTAAAACTTGACCTTTTGTTTTGAGTTGATAAAAGCACACTTTAACATGTGCTATAGAAAAAAATACTATAGTAAATAAAACAAGACAATCTTAATTTTCAACAAATCTGAAATCGGAAAGTTCATAGTAGATATTGGCCAGAAGATGTTTTTTAAGCTTAACTATGAAGAGGTTTGTTGGGGCATTTTTGAGTGTACTAGGGAGCGAATTAAATAATCCTATTCCGAAATTATTTCGTTTAGTGGACTTTAATCTCTGCTGCGGAACCTGTATATCGCCTCGATTGCGGGTGTCGTAACCATGGGAATCGCCGTTTTTTGTGTAATCACCATAATGCTCTTTTATGTGTAATAGATTGCAATATAGTATTGCTGGCGGTAGCGTTAATATGTTATATTTTTTGAACAATGGTTTACAACTGTCTAACTGACTCGCCCCCGTCTTCGCTCTCAATGCTCTTTTTTGTACAATGAAAATTATTTTAATATGTGTAGAGGCACCCCACTATCAATTACAATGGCACTACCTGCAAGGTTTGGTGGATCAGATACTGGTGAAAACAAATCGTAGAACACAGATTTTTTTGTTTTTCGTAGTCCTGCTTCATCAAAGATGGAAAGGGGATAAGTCGCCTAATCAAACTCGAAAAAATTCTTAAACTGTTCCTCTGACTTATTAAGAAGTGTTATGCGTCGAAAAAGTGTATCTGGGTTTACTGGTATATCTTCGCCGTGAATCCTGACTTTCGAGTTGTAAGCTTTAAGAGGAACCACTCTGGTTTTTCGTTGAAACTTGACATTACTGCAGTCGTTGCCAATAATCTTAGCAATACTCTGAATTCCTTTTTCAAACGCTTCATGGCAGTCAATTTTCTTGTCGCCAGTTACTCCTGTGCTAATGGACATCACAAATTGTCCAATTGGGAAGGGGTAGTGAGATGAGAACCAGTCAAGAATGATCGCAACGTCTGCATCGTCCTTCTGACAACCTATCGTCTACGCGCTGCTCTGAAGTACCATACGTTACACCACAAAAGTCTTCCAGTTGCACGGCAATTTCCATGATGGTAGGGATTGTGGTCACTAGAGCACTGTCCGTTATGCCTCGTCCATGTGACAGCTCGCCTTGGGCTTTCAGAGACCTTATGACGACCCGTTATTAGTGAATACACCAGACCAAAACTTGTCAGACCTTCTGATTGTGAAGAAGCCTTGGTTCGCAAATTTGTCATATTCGTCAGGCGAAAGCTTTTGTTCCAAATCCAACATGTCCTGGAGGTACAATTGGCATGATTTAGCAGGCAAGAAGTGACCGCTGAAATGGAAGTAAGGCAGCATCCGTTGCACCGACTGTAGATGCCTCTATGAACTACTTGACAACGGACACCATGTGGAAATACTGCACCCACAGCTTTGCGGAAGGTCCATTCTTCTCAAGCTCCGAAAGTTTCTCATAGAATTGTTCCATAATGCTCACGAGCGCTGGTTGGTCCAGGCGTTGTGAAAAATTCGGAGCTCCCACATCATCCAGCATATCCAATATCGCCTGATTCTCGTCATCAGTAATGGTCATTGTTGACAATACAGTCCTTGCCAGTGCCAGGTGAACTAAAATATGACCCCTGACAGCTCTTGAATATGCGTGCCCCGTCAGCATCTTTTCTGTAGACTGTCTTGCGTATATGGTGCTAAGGACATCCTGCAGCCCACTACGGTCGCTTATGTATCCAATAGCACCCATATAAGACATCAGCAGATGGAAGCCACCTATGCGCACGACCACTGAAGATAATGGAGAATCAGAATTGCAGAAAGCCACAATCTCTCTGGCTTTGTAGTAGAGGCTGGTCGAACGTCAAAAAGCAGCATTTATGTTTATCACCTCTTCGTTGAACTGAATCAAGGAGAACAGAGTATATACTGTCAGGGTTTCCTGGAGGTGCATTGCGAGATGGTAGGCACAGAGTACGAGTTTTCTGACGTCCAGGTGCCCTCTCCATTTCCCATACAACCACATGAAGTCGCTGGCTGATTGTTTTATCGCATCGATTGGGTTTCGTACGTCGATATCGTAGATACGAATTGACTTGAGGCCATCCTGCTTGGTTTTTTGAAAGGTGACCAAGGGTATGTTTTCAAATTCCCCAGTTTCCTTGGCTTTCGGTACATTCTTCAATCTTGCAATTCTTGCCTCTGACCTGGCTGAGGAGTGAAGTGTTATACATTGGAGCCCTCCCATAGTATACCACGTGTTGGAGGCGTCAGTCGTGTGTACGTTGACATCAGCATTGTCACGCACCCATTGGCAAACGGAATTTTCCACCACGACTTGCGGTGGATGTTTAAGAACATATGCTTGAAACCGCTGAACTTCAGAATATGAACAAGAAAACCCAAGACTTGATAATACCTCCAGGAGATATCTTGATCCGTAGTTTTTTTGAAGCGTTGCACCAAGTCCTACGAGCAGTAGGGACAAAAAGGACCGCGGTCTCGCAGCGTTAATTATTGCGTGAGCGATAGCACAGGTTTTCCTTTTTTGTTTGGGCCAAGCAGAGGGGGTTTTCTTTTTTTGGGTTTTACAGTTGACCCAACAAGCACCGTAAGGGTTT
This sequence comes from Agriotes lineatus, assembly GCA_940337035.1. NCBI lineage: Eukaryota > Metazoa > Arthropoda > Insecta > Coleoptera > Elateridae > Agriotes > Agriotes lineatus. Next base: position 95,963 of record CALNHX010001769.1, on the reverse strand, counting down.
CTGGAATGTCATTTTCACATCCTTCAGAAATTCATCCACTTTGGGGTAAGTATCAAAGGGGTAAATTACCGACCTGATATCTTCGCGGACAATGGCAGCGGCGGCTTTCACTATGCGAAATCGCTGTTCTTTTTCGTCGGCATTCCTTGAGTCATACCAATTCTCAGTTAAAAGTTTGTAAGCTGTATTTCGAAAGCATATAACAGGTAGCTTATTTTTACCCCTCGTGACGATGATGTCAACCTCATACTTTGTTTTCAGTCTTTTAAATAGGGCTTTATGAGTTTGGACAAAGCCTTCGAAGTCTTCCAAAATTTGTGGCAAAGTGAATTGGCATTGGTCTTCATTGTCCTCGATGTATTTGCAAATATAGTTAAATGCCAGAGACACATCTTCATCTTCAGGTCGGCCAACTGGCAATCCGGTTTTAGCTTCTTTTTTCAGGAACTTGATGCTGCAAGAGCGGTGGTACCTGGCCTCTGCCGCAACCAGATCATTTTTTAGACGAATTCTTTGAAGCACCTCTTCATCTTGCCACCATTCAGCAGCAGCCAGGAGAGAATTTTTAAAGTCAATTGTTGACACGTACTGTACGGTATCTCGCCTTTTGAGTGGCTTCTTGGTTTCTCTGGCCATAAATTCCTGTGATGCGTCTTCCCCACAGATCACACATCGCTTCTTAAAATAAAAAGTCACGACCCTCTATCAACGGCTCTTGAGGTTTTCTCCATCACCTTTCTTCTTCGAATATAGTTTTCTGCGTCTTTCATGAACCCCAACTGAAGTAAGACCTTGAAGTTGAAGGAGCTTCTTGTCCTTCTTTGCTATACTTTTTTTTATCAATGTTTCTATCCCTCGTTGTTTCACTGTAGTTGAGGCCTCAACATTTAACGGTCTGTCACAAATTAAACACACCGGGTTATTCATGTCTGTAGATGTTAAACACCCCACTTTATATCTGAAAGATAATAGAACACTACGTTATAACACTTATAACACTTTCTTTCACGAATAATAAAGTTTCCAAACTTTATTTATCAAAACATAGAGATGAAATTAGAAGGACTTAAAAAACCGATTTTGAATTTATGCAAAATTTTGTCTTTCAAAATGACTGAATTTGAAAATTAAGATAGCTATATAACGTGAAAGTTTTCTATTAGTTTTTTTTCAATAGGAGTATCTGTTTCAAAGATACGTGGTCCTGGAAAGTCCGAAATGAGAAAGTTTTGCGGTTTCTAACTTTTGATTTCGGCTATATTACTGAACCGAATTTGAAGATTTATATACTCATTCTACGCAGTATTTAACCGTCTTTAATATTGAATGGGATGTCATTTTCTGTCCGATGCACTGTTTTCGAGCTACAAGTTAAAAACTGAAAAAAGTGCAAACATTTTGCTTTTTTTTGGCTCCTATAAGTGAAGCTCACCTCCTAGGAGGGTGCAAACTCAGATTACACTTATTTAGGACCAACTGAAGGTATTGAAACGATTTCCAGCTTGCTGGAAATTAATTTCTCAAAACGGTTTTTTTGGATCTAATTTGACTGGCCTAATAGTAAAAATCTTGTTTGTTATCTAAATTGAAGTCACCAACTATAACAAAAGTTCCTCCAAAGTCGATGTTTTCTTTTATATAATTATCAATGCAATCTAAGAATAAAGAATCTTCTTTCTGTGGAGGATGATATAACGTAACAATGTGAAACTTTTCCCCTTCTATTCTAATTTCTATAGTAAGCAGCCGCAAATATTTGTCTAAATTAACATTGAGTTTAATTTTATACGAAAGCTGGGATTTTATAAATATCGTAACACCTCCAGTTGTTCTATTATTTATGAGGCGGTTTTTAACTTTATATCCATCCACGTTTAGTTTATTTGGCCATACACTGTCATCAATATGTGTTTCCACTAAGCATACTATAATTAGTTTCATATCGTCGGTTTGGAAAAGGACCGTCACAACTCAAAATTCGTAAATTTTGAGAAGCATTTGAAAATTTACATAGGGATAGAACATCCATATCTCGACCGGGGTTAAGAATAGGAACAAGCGACTCTGTAAGAGAGTAGCAGGCATTTTAAGCTACATTTTGGAATGATAGTTTTGTGTTTATGTACACTTGCACCGCCCCCTTTTTCAATATGTGACAGTCTTGACAAAAATTTTTTTTTATTGAAATAATCTAGAAATTAAAGTGCCTTGCGTATTCATACAGAAAATTAGAAGAAACAAAATAAAAAATATATTCTAAGTAAAAAAATACATTGTGAGATAGATTACAAATTATTAAAGAAATTATAGTAATAACGTGGAACCACTTTTTGTGGATTAAGGAGAGTATTTCGTGGCTTCTGAAATACCTACATTGCCTGTATAGGCTTTTTTTAATTGCACTGAACTAAAATCGTTTCTCTTGCGTGTTGAATTTACAATGCTCGCAGTGGAGAATTGTTCTTGCTCGTAAGAATTCTTGTAAAAAATATTCCCAACATGGCCCTTCTGTACCATAATAACTTTTATATCTGTGACTTTAATCAATTTACCGTCCGCATTTTTAAAAATATTATTGATACCCATCTGAGTGGCAATTCCTTTAAAATCGAAGAAACTTTCGTAACACATTTCTTCCACAGAATAGGGTTTGCCATTTATTTTTGCTTGCCTAATAAGTGTCATGTACTGTTCAGGCACAAAGATGGCCGAAATTTCTTAAGTTCCTGGCATGCCGTTCAATTACTGAATGGGCACTATCGCCTTTATTCTGTGTATGGCCAGTTATAAGATACTTATGGGTTATTGACTGAATGTTCTGTAATTTTGAAATAGCAAACATGTATAGAGCACAAAAGTAGTAGAGATAGGCGGGTTCTGGATCACCTCATGTCATTTCTGGATCACTTTGTGGCTGACGCAATATTGCGCAACTCAAGCGCGCCAAACCAAATGTCAAAGGTCATCGGTGTCTGTCAGTCACCAAAAAATCTATCTGTCTCTCTTTAACACATAGGGTTCTACAAAAAAAACATCTTTCTCTCTCTAACTCAAGCGAGCCCGGGGGGCAAAGCCCCAGCCGCCATATTGTGGGGTCCTCATGTGCAAGTTAGGGGGCGGAGGAAGGTTCAAGGCCACATCAACCCCGTGGGGCAGAGCCCCAGCCGTCGGGCCCGCATGCTCAAGTTAGGGGTGGGGGGGAAAGATTTACATCAGATTTTTTTGTATATTTAAATAGAATAACAAGTACTGGGCATTTTTAATAAAATACAAATTTAAGGCTAATTTGTCCTTTGTCATTCAACTCTGCGGGGCGGGGTGGTGGGGGAAGGGGAAAAGGTGGTTTGCTACGGGTTCACATCGCGCGGGGCAGAGCCCTAGCCGCCGGGGCCCCATGTTCAAATATATATTTTCGGGTAAATTTTTATATTAAAGATGTAAGATATTGCGCAACACCAGCCTCGAGGGGCGTGGCATCTTCGTTATCTTGAGTGTCATCTTGCCATCGTGGAAACCGGATAAAAAGTTACTAGATGCGAATAACATCAACCCCGGGGGCCCCATGTTTCGGGTAAAAAATGCAGGAGTGGACAACGTCGCATCAGATTTGTGCATTACTAGGCATTCCAGTTGGGACCCCCATGCTCACGTTAGAAGGAAAGGTTCAAGGTTATCAGATTTTTGTATAACTGGGCATTTAAAGTCCTTATCTCGCTGCTCGGAGTGAGAGGGGTGGAAGGGGGAAAGGTGGTTCTCTACAGCCGGTAGAAAGTTTTTTCCTGTTGTAACTTGTTATTTAGTTTAGTCTGTGCGCAGCCGTTGAGAGATAGAAATGTGTATTGAAGACATAAGACTAAATCTTTTACCATTTGAAACACGTTTACTTACATATTCCAACTGGGTCAACAGTGTGGTGTTACCTGCTTCTCTAGCCCGCGCCGGATTTTTTTATTGTGTGCTTTGTATTCCACGTGGTAGTTCATGATTGGAAAGAAGGTGACGATCCGCTGTCTGAACATATTCGTTAGTCTAACAACTGCATATTTGCAAGACTACTTTGGGAAGAAAGGAAGAAGCAATTTGGGTACGACACGTCGCAACGATGACGTCGTCTTCAAGCACCAGCATGAATGTTAGTGGGGAGATTGAGGAGTTTCTAGAAAGAACTAAAAATATAAAATCTCCTCTCCTTGTGGATGAAGAAACCCAATCGAGACGACTGGAAAGCTGTAAAAGTCATCTGGTTTACAATACTGTGTACATGTTAAGCGAGGAACAGGACCACAACAAGTATGTTGAAGTGGGATTTGATATTTTTTCAAATCTTCAGCCTTCTATAAAAATCGGCTGTTTGGGGTGTTCCGATATTTTAGAATGTGCTATGTTATGTAAAGATCGTCGCAGCTGTGTGAAAACGACTATTTCTGCCGACGAATGGCAAAGTAAACTTGCTAATCGTGAAGCATTTTTTCTACGAAGCGCGTTAAATGACTTTGAGAACGAAGATAATAAAATAAAAGAAATAGTGTTTGGAACGATGTATCGTTGCCGGTTGTATCGAAGCGACTTTGTAGAACTGTTTAAATTAAAAGACATTATTAATTACCGTTTGGAACTGTTGCATTCTTTCGCTTTGCCAGCTTTCTATAAAAATTTTCTTAAATTAGTGTCCGAGCTCACGGAAGAGGAGACGGGGGAAAGGATCATTAGTGACGCGTATTTAATTCTAAACAGCGAATTAAACATTAATTACCGGAATATTTTGTGCGTGTTGGAAATTCTTTCCTTATATCCGGAAAATATATTTGAAGCGGTTAATACGTTACGAGGCTCCTGGTAGGAAAACATGATGCAATCTTCCGCAAAAACACGTAAGCAAAATGAAAATCTGTTAACCTCGTATATTGCAAAACTGGAAATGTTAAAGAAAGACTTGAATAATTACTGCGTAAAAATACGTGTTTTTAAGCAGTTTCGGAATTTATCTATAAATAATCGAAAACAAATAATACGCAACAGTGGCATCGAAGCGGCCGGTTATCCAAGATGAATATAACTTCGTTTTTGTTGCTGTCCCTGCTGACACCCGAAAAGGACATAATTATCTCTAAACCTGTTTTGGCAACGCGAGCTTACATTTATCCCGAGCTTGCTAACGACACTGCTCCATTGCCAGCCTACAATGAATCGTTTTGGCCTAAAAGATGGATGCCCATGACCTTGGATCACTTATCAAATGGACACGAAGGTTTTGTTTTTCAAGCGAACTTAAAACATCGATTTAGTAATGAGACAGGAACGGCCTCCTTTCTCTTATATAAAATTCGTTACAAAATTAATAATGCGCTCGAGGAAGTACATTGGAAAATGGAAATATGGAACCGTTCACTTAGCGGTATGAAAAACTGTAGCGACTTCGTTCCGCATATTACATTTAATCACTATTATGTTGTAGAGCTTATATTATCTATAATAGTATTAGTATTAATTGTGTTGTGTTCGTTAGTAAGTTATACTTTTTATAAAGAAGTAATTCAATAAAAGAGTTTTTAAAAAGTATTTTTTATTTATTTTTAATAACTATACAAGATCATTCTTAGATATCCACGAATTATGGCTATTATCAAAACCTAACCATTTAACGAGCAGCTGACTTCCTTTTTTTCTAACTACCTTTTCTACTAGAAAAATGCTGGGATGTTTTGTTTTCTGCAGCTCGTATTCGTAAAATGCGCCTTTAATTTCCTCGCCGTTTTCGTCTTCTAAAATGTATGTCCTTGGATTGGTAAGGCGGACTTTTACAACTTTAAAAATTTCGTTGCTCCATGTAGGCGTGTAGCCTTTAGCGAACGCCGCCCGATGCTTGCTAACCCTTACGCGATCGCCAACGTAAAATTTTTGCTTCTTTGGATCCACCATTTTTATATGACTGTACGCTCTTTTAAAAATTTCGGGGGCGTTACTTTTATTAACGGCTTCCGGTTTGTATCCAATTGTTCTGTGTTTTGTCGAATTATATTTTTTTACAATTTTTGGCAATAGATGTAGCCACTTGTACGATCCTTGCAAACTAAACTGTTTCCACATCATATTCTTGAGTGTGCGATTCAATCTTTCTACTATGCTGCTTTTTAGATTGGAATAACTGCTGTAATGGTTGACGCCGAATTTTCGCATTAAATTTTGAAACTCCTTGTTATAAAACTCTTTGCCCATATCTGTTTGCAAGTTTTTAGGCGCAGTTTTAATAGATGAAAGCACTTTTTTCATTGCTTCAGCAACAGCTTGGCCGGTTTTTTGTTTAACGGGAAGTGCCCAAGCGTATTTTGAAAACGCGTTGATCACCACTAAAATATATCGATGGCCTTTATTTGTTTTTGCGTACGGTATCATTTCCACCAAATCGGCTTGAAATAAATCGTTAAGTCCCTTTACAATCACCCGTCTTCGTTTAAAATTTTTTCGAGCTGGTTTATGTAATTCTTCGACAACTTCGTCTTTAGTAGCTCCCATGATGGTTAAATTGCATAACGAACTCGCAACAGAATAGGTGTTTTGAGTTTGGTTTATGCTTTGCGCTTATTTTATCGCCTTCGTTTAGTTTAGTTCCAATGAGGTCTTCCTTATTAGACTTCTCTTCGCCGTTTATGGATATTTTCGCATCTAGCGGTGTCCAACTAATATTCGAAATAGTTGCAGCCGGTAGTTTATATATGTATTCTAAAGTTTCATTAGCAATTAAAAGTCGATACTGCCCATTTCTATCGGCGTTGAGTGCCATAATGTAAAAAATAGCGCTGCGACTAACTGACTTAAGCTCGCCCTTGTAAGTTTCTATCTTCTTTGCCACATCTTCAATATCCTTCTTAGAAGTTTCCATAATTTTTGTGGCATCTTCAACAACTGACGCAATCTCTTTCTTAAAAGTTTCTACCATCTTTGTCGCATCTTCGGCCACATATATTTTCGTTTGTTCTACACCCGCAGAATGGTGATGCTGGTGTAGATGTCTACCAAATTTATCTATAGGCATATTTCGCCCCGAAAGTCCGCTACTATATGACGAGTTGTGACGCTTAACTCGCTATTTATTTTATAACCTTAGCGGTTCTTAAAGCGTCAATGATACTAACAATTTCGTTATCGTGACCTGTGTGTCCGGCTGCCTGGGAGGCAAGTAATACACGCAACCGATTCACTAATGAGTTGGGATTCTTCCAAGGAACATATTCCACTTTTTTGTCCGTCACTGTTAGTAATCCCTTGCCGCGCCGTGGTACCTTCGTCGCTGGTCTGCCAGGAGCTTTTATGGTTGAGGAGGCAGTTAGAGGTCGTACTATTTTCATGTATTTAGTCCCTGCGTTACCGCTGATTCTTTGTGCGGGGTCGTAGTTTACACGATTTGCGGCGGAACGATCCACTAAATCTAGATATTGCTCTAAATCTGCGTTTTTGTATATATTTGGTTTCTTTTTAAACATCAATTCGTAAAATCCTGGAGTGCCTTTGTAGATTATTCTGTTGCCGTGGTCCGTAATAACGATATCTTCGCCCTCGAACTTGATTTCTTTATTTCCTATCGCAAACTTATCTCTCTCTACGTGGAATCGGACTCCGTAGTGCAAATCGTACTTGTCCTCAGTATCTCGTATCATTCCTTCCACGTATGTGCGAGCTAACCCTTGAAATTGTTCTAAATATTGGCCAAGAACTTCCGGTTGCAGCATTTGTTGGATGGTTTCTCTGGCCGCTTGTACAGCACCTTCTTCTGCTGCCGCCTCCTCAACCTCCGTTTGCAACTGCTCATCGTATTCCTCTACTGGTTGACTCTCGGATAATACATGCGTAGGCAAAAATCGAGGTGTGGAGGTGTGTGATGGCCCCGGTGTGGAAGTGTATGATGATCCGGGAAGGAAAGAAACTTTGCCTGGGGTGCCTATCGCTCGCGGACGGGGCAAGATAGAGGGTGTGGATACTCTACGTTTAATGGTTATTGGCAAATAATCCGCTTTTGGTTTGCCCACTGACGCGCCTTCTTGCTTTATAGTTGTTAGCAATTCGGCGAGCGGTTTGGAAAGGGGTTTGAATTGCTCCGCTAAAATCGTTTGGGATTGGGCAATGTCTGCTTTTAAAGCCGCGTATTTTCTTTTTACGGCTTTTCTAGTTTTAAGCAACTCCCTAGCCAAACGCTTATCCATCTTTCGTTTGTGGATGTCCGACAGCCACTGAGTCCTTTTAAAAACTGGTTTTAATTATATATTTTAAAGTAACAATCGAATCCTTTCCTATATCTTCCCAAATTCATTTCGCTATCTTTATCTATAACTAAAAATCCATAACTGTCGTTCCAACAATACGCGCATAAATCTTTAAACTGCTCAAAAGTCATGTCGACGTTTACGTGATCGTCGTGTATGTGTTTTAGATTGGTTTTGTCTTGTTGAAAAACTACAATAAGATTTGCGTTATCTCTAATAAGTTGTTTAGGAATAGATGATTACGTTTGGCACAGATAAAAACAATCGATATTTCTATGTCGTCCGAAACAAAAATAATCCCTAATTATGCTTTGACTATCGCAAACCACGTCGTCGAATATGATGACAGAATTAGGTTTTGCATCTTTAGGTTGTTCAATTACAGACCCATCGAGATATTCATACAACCCAATTTCTTTTATGGGTTTTAGAAGTTTCCTCAGGTACTGGTATTTTGGTTTTTCCAGAGATTTACAATATAAATAAATGTTTTCGAATCGTAAACCGTTTGGATGTTCTAACAAGCTGATCATTATATTAGTTTTGCCGCAGTTAGATCTGCCAACAATACGACATCTTTTACATCCTTCTCCCAATAACACGCTGTGTTTTCGATATTGTTGGGTTAACGCGCTAGCGTCGTGATTTACGATCGGTAGCGATTGACTCTGTTTCTCAATCTTAATTTTTCTCATTTTTTACCACCACCACCACCCGTGATGTGTACATTAAAAACTGAGCCCAACCTACCTAGTATCGAAATTATATAAGTAAAATTTCTTTAAAGTGTATGCAGTTGCGGCGCAACTATCGCACGTGTAATATGAAAGAAGAAAGTATTGGTCGTCGTCGTCGTCGCCTCCGTCGAGGAAGAAAAGGTCGCGGTGTATTAAATACGCTCATAGATAAGTTGCCGTTTGAATTGCTCGTGCCGGGATATAGATTTTGCGGTCCGGGCACTCGTCTAAAGAAAAGACTTGCACGCGGAGATCGAGGAATCAATCAGCTGGACGAGGCGTGTAAAGAACGCGACATCGCGTATTCGCAACATCAAGATCTTCAAAGACGACACGAAGCCGATAGAATACTTGCCGACAAGGCGTGGACACGTTTTCGTTCGAGAGACGCAAATTTAGGGGAAAAGGCGGCGGCACTAGCTATAACCGGTGTTATGAAAGGAAAAACTAAGCTGGGGATGGGAGGCCGTCGGCCTAAAAGAAGTGGTGGCGCTATAAGCTTTAAGAGTGCAGTTACTCGCGCTAGAAACCGGCTCAAAGAAAATAAAGGGCGCCGCAACAACTTATTGGCGGCCTCTAAACTGGCTCTAGGTTCAATCGCGAACAACAAAATTACGCGACCAAGAAGTAGAATAATAAAAATTCCTAAAACGGGAGGTATTTTACCGCTCATCCCCATATTTGCCGCATTAAGCGCTCTTGGATCATTGGGAGGGGGAGCTGCGGCGGTCGGCAAAGCTGTTGGAGATGCCAAAAGTGCCGCCAAAGATCTAAAAGAAAAGGAGCGGCATAATAAGACGATGGAAGCAATAGCCCTTGGAAAAGGTTTACATTTGGCGCCATATAAAAGAGGTTTCGGATTATACTTGAAACCGTATCAACTAACAAAAAACTAACTGTGAAGCTGCCTCGACGCGCACTAACAAACGTCGATTTAATTAAGTACGCAAAAATATTAAAAATTCCAAATTTTAGGGGTGTATACATGCGTAACGATTTACCTTTAAGGATTCGTGAGAACGAAGCCGGTATTGTAAATTTAGACGATAAAGTAGGCCCGGGTACTCATTGGACTGCTTACGTAAAACGTAGTAAAAATATTAGATACTTTGATAGTATAGGGCATTTAAAACCACCCCTAGAATTAATAAAATATTTTCGTAGCGACGGCGGCGGCGGCAGCAAGAATAAGATTACATATAATTTCGAGAGATATCAGGACGTAAATTCTTATAATTGCGGACATCTTTGTTTACAGTTTTTATATAGCTACTCAAATTGACTTTTACCGGCAGTTTACGTTCGATTCTCGAATGTAGCATTTCACAATGTCTTTCATTTTTACGCTTACTGGAAGATCGTCCGTTTTAAGTTCCGATTTCAATCCCCCGATTTTCCTGGACGAAGAAAACGAGTACGTTATGGGTTTACTTAGTTTTGAATTCTACAACACCATACCTAACGTAAACAAATTTAACAATAGTTTTCAGCTTACCGGTCGGCCAGAAATCGTGCTACCCGATGGAGCATACGAAATTAACGATATCAATGAATATATTCAAATGCAGCTCAGCCGCGAAAACCATGAATCGGTTTCAATAAGAGGTATTAACAGCACTATGAAAACCCGAATTAAATCCTCTCACGAAATAGATTTCACATCGGAGCGCTCAATAGGACCATTGTTGGGATTCGAAAGATCAAAGTATAAAGCCGAAAAAACCCACACGTCTGAAAATGTAACAAACATCATGAATATAAATTCCATATTAATCCACTGTAACGTGGCTTTAGGTTCCTATAAGAATGGCACACCGGGTCATATAATTCATCAATTCTTTCCTACCGTGCCGTCTGGTTTTAAAATAGTGGAGTCTCCAAATCCGGTTGTCTATCTCCCGATAAGCACAAAAACAATTACAAACATAACGATTAAAATACTCGATCAAGACGACAAACCCATCAGTTTCAGTTCGGAAACTGTAACGGTAGGTTTGCATTTGAAGAAGGTGTAATGGGTTTTCGATTTAATTCCTACTATCCCGAGCATCCGATCGCCAATAATAGCCCATTGTTAAAAACATATAACAAGCGACACACCAAGTGTTTGAAGATCAGTAGGAAGTCAGCGCCCGATCGGTTGACAAAGAAAAACCAAGCGTTTCTCAAATCGCTCGGCTTCCAGTTGTTGACACAATGAGTATTTTAAATATTGGCGAAAAAGTTCTTGTTGACAATTCAATTGTTAGCAAGGAAATACATACCCACCAACCTTATACTAATCGCTTTGAAAACAACGACGAAATTCGCATACCGATTTAAGAGGATATGTCAACTCTTCCCGGTTTAAGCTACCTATACATAGAAGGAAAACTACAGAAATCTACGGGAGTGCCTACATTAACCGCAAAATTCGTAAATAATGGAATTGCCCACCTATTTAGCGAAATTAGGTATGAAATGAATGGAATCGTAGTAGATTCGGTAATTAAACCCGGTATCGCGTCTACAATGAAAGGTTATGTCTCGTACACAACCGACGATGTAAAAAAACTGCAAAACGCCGGATGGCTTCCGCAAGCGGGCGACTCAGTAACAGATGCATCCGGCAATTTTAATGTTTGCGTACCGCTGAAAATGTTGCTGGGATTCGCCGAGGATTACGGCAAGGTAATACTAAATATCAGGCAGGAATTGGTCTTAATTCGAAGCAATACCGACAATGATGCCGTAATTAGTACAGACGATACCGAAGTTATTAAAGTCACAATTGAAAACATTTATTGGAAAGTTCATCATATTACTGCGGGTCTTGCTCAAGAATTAGCTTTCACTAAATACATAGATCAGAATATCGACACCCCGGTGACGTTTAGATGTTGGCAGCTTCATGTAGTTTCGGCCGTAAATCAAGCTACTCAACATTCGCACGCTATTGCCACCAGCACAAAATTGGAAACTCCGCGACACATTATAGTAGGTTTTCATACAAATCGCGAGGGTCAAATAGATAAAAACATGAGCGAATTCGATCATTGCAATATTAAAAATCTCAAAGTTTATTTAAACACAGAAAGGCGCCCTTACGATAATTTAAATATAGATTTCCAAAAGAATAATTATGCAACCCTATATCAAATGTATTCTCAATTTCAATCTACTTATTATAATAAACGCGATGAACCGCTATTTTCTCCAAACGAGTTCAAAACGAAAGCGCCTCTCATCGTTGTAGATTGTTCTAATCAAAAAGACTACCTGCAGGCAAATGCCGTAGTGCTTAGATTAGAATTTGACACCGCGAACAACGTTGCCGCCAATACAACTGCGTACTGTTTAGTTTTGCACGACAGAGTATTTACCTACAACGCTCTCACTAAAGCAGTTAAACAATTGTAATCAGCAGCAGCATGTTTGTCATATTAGATTTGCAAGGTTTTAAGATATCCGAAAAGAAGTTTTTGCCAAAGGAATTAGCTGCTTACGATGGAGACGCCGTTTCGCATTATATCTTCAGGGCTCCGCCGCATTTAGGAAAAGAAGCAAAATGGCTTATGAACAATCACCATTGCATTAATTGGAACGAAGGGTTTACTCCGGCCTTTATGTTTCCGAAGATCCTTCAACGACTTGTTCGAGATGCCGATGTAATATACGTAAAAGGACGTGAAAATGCCACATTTTTAAGAAATTGCATTAACAAACACATCGTCGAGATAGAAGAACAACCGGCCTGCATGCATCATTTACAATCTTTTTGTTACTGCGCCTTATCCAATGTTTATCATTTACACAAACACTATGTGATGCAATATGTATCTGCTCCCGAAATGTATAATTAAAGGTAAATAAAAACAACAACAACTTTTATAAACGTGTTTTATTTTACATTTCTATGGAATAATGGCCCCATGGGATGGTATCTATTCTATTTTCTAATATATGGCGTTTATCATCTAAAGCACTAAGAGCTACCTTAGTCTGCCTTACACTATGTACATTATGCTTAGTAGATGTTATTAAATTTTGATTTCTGTAAATTTCGACTTCGTCCTGCAAACATTTCAAGTAATCGTCAAAGCAGATTGTATTTTTTACCACACAACTCTTTACACCTTTTGCTTTTTTTACTACTTTGGTTTTGTTGGTGTTACTGTCCACCTTGAGGCTGTAAAGTTTACTCTTTAAGCCCACAAATTCTGTCATTATTTCCCCATTATTTTCGTCCTTCATCAAACCTAACACTTTTTTGTTTACTCTAGGAATTTCAAATACATTATTTTCCGGATAATCTGAAGTGTCAAATTTATGTAAATCTTGCTTTATAATCTCGTAAACATTTTCGGAAGTAATTTCGTAGATTAGCGAGTCCGTGTCTGTGTATAAAAGTTTGCAATTTTGGGGGGGAAATCGCGACATCATATAATTATAATGAAAATCGTAAACGCAAATTTTGGATAAATCTAAAATACACATTCCTATGTAGACAGGTTTCATAAACCAAATTTCCGTTTTCTTTAGTTCAATTGCCACAATATGTTTATCGAATATGGACCTACTATGAAAATTTGGTTTCGAAATATAATACCTAGCTCCGAAACGGCCATCCCACCTGGAAACTAATTTGATGTTTTTATGTTTTCTTGCATTTTGCATAGTCTTGCCAAAAACAGCGTTATTCATTAATTTATAAAGATTTTTTTCAAACTCGTTCCTGGCCGCGGTTCTCAATTTTGTATTTAGATCGATGTATTGTTTTAACCAGGGTGATTGGTCGAATGTTAAAACGCGATGAATTCTAACAAGTTTTAAACCAGCCGCCAAACACTGCTTCAAATTACGATAATGTATGACATATTTTTCCTTGTTATATAAAGTAGTTAGCAATTTTTTTTGTTTTGATCCAGGAGGATAGCCGTGTTCGGAACAAAAAGGTAAACTTTTATGTGGGTCATGTAACGTTTGCGGATACTCTAAATCAACTTCTAGTATGTACCCTTTTGAAGCATCGTCAGCTATAGCGTTAACATTAAAATTTTCAACTTCAAAATCAGAGAGCCATCTAAAGCCTTTATATGGAAGGGCCTGACTCATCCCCCACCCGTACAAGTTGTTGACGTCATAATACATCAGGTACTTAAGGGCTTTAGAAGGGTCGAACTGACCATCTTTCATAAAGTGATTATTTGCTTTACTATACCTACTAATACATTGACAAATCCCTCCTCGAATTCCGTTTTCTATAAAAAGAAGCATATTTATATCGGAAAGGAGTTCTAATTGAATTTTGGTATACTTTAACATTGCATCCCAAGTGAAACCGGGTGTTGTGTAATACCAGGCCGGATCTAAACCGTATGTATCGAAACAACTTCTTCTAAAGTTTTCAAATACATCCGCCAATAATAATATGTCTGTTTTCAGGTACAGGTCCGAATAGTCGCCTAAATTCTTAATTTGAAATGTTTGCCAAACAGTTTGAGCATGCTGATAATCGTTTTCGCTTATATCGGAATCTGTTAATCTACTAAAAAAATGTTCTTTAGCCGGAAGCGACTCTTCCTCAAATTTTTCATAATTTGTCATATATTCGTAAGGATAAACCCCCTTCTTGGAAAGCAAGGAAATTTTAAAATTATCCAAATGCGAATTTTGTTCCCTCAAAATTTTAAAATCACCCGGTTGTAAATAGGATGCCAATTTTTCTAAAGAAGAATTCATAAATCGAAACGAATCTATAAATTTAAATTTAATACCATCTCCGTCGATAGTTTTCGTAAAAGAAATATAGCGCTCCTTGTTTAGCGGCAACAGGCTTATATTACCGGGTATAGCTTTAACTAGGGTTTTAACAAAGAAGTGACTATCGTAACCGCTAAAATTATGAAACACCACGGGAATAATTCTAGGTGTTTTATAATTTAGATTGCAATTACTATGAGCGGGTCCCCTAAATTTTCCAGTCATGTGGCAATGATCAAGCACGCGTTTTCTCACCTCTGACTCATCCCCTAAAACGAATTCCTGCTCGCAAATATGACAGACCGGGGCTAGAAGAGCTTCATTTTTCTGTTGTTCACTAATTTGCATTGGTTTGTAACGGTTGAAATATTGTTTTAAATTGCCCGAAATATTTTGTAATTCTTTTACATACCATTCAATACAATCTGCTCCGCGATAGCTTCGAAAATAGCTCAACGAATTATCAAAAGTACAGTGCAGATAGTAACCAATGCTACACGCCTCATGGTCTTGATACCTGGCTGTACTTTTGTTCACCGGGCTATCGTTTACCTCCTTAAGAATGGCCTCGAGGTCGCTGTAAACAATAAAAGGACAAAGTTCCTTATAATTAAAATCCTTAAATTCTAAAAACGTGCCGGGCTCGGGAAGATTCACTTTGCACTTGTTCATTGCTATACAGTCCACCGTATGTGCGCCAAGTTTATTTTCACTTCCAAAATACTGAAGACATCTATCACAAATGAATTTTTTATTTTTATGTTTTGACAGTTGCGAACCCACCAGTCTGGACAAGTTTTTAATTAAACAGAAAGCTTGACAGACGGCACGTCTTCGTCGTCTTCTTCTTCCATGTCTGGTTCCATCTCATATTGTTGATTAATTTCGTATTTTTCATCTTCATAATATTCTTGTATCATTAAGAGGTTAATGTGAACGGCTCGCTTGTTTGAAGTCAAATAGGCTGGCGATGTAGAGTAAAGTTGTTCCCTCACGCTAAGAACATACACATTGACTGATACATTGTTTTGTTTCTCAAATTTCGGAATCTGCCTTAGCGTCATTGGAAACTCGATACCCTCCAAATTCAAATGGTGCCTATAATGTGGATAACTCGAAACACGATTTGAATTATCGTTGACAGGAAACAAGTGCGCCATCACGCTCCAGGCAAAACAGGCCTCGTCGTTTAAATTTTTAATATTAATAACTGCCTTCTGTCTTTCAATTTCGGGAGGCAAACGAATAAAGGAGTTGCCGTGGAACAGTTGTTCGCATTTATTGATGTTGACAAAAAGCGAAAGAATCTCATGTAGCGCCCATCCGGATTCCCCCTCTTCAAAAACAGACACCTTGTTTAGAATTTTTGATGAAACATGTTCTTGAAACCATTGTTTTAAATTTGGCAGGTCCTCTTGGAGAATTAGCTGATTTTTAGTGTTAAAGTATTTTGTGGAAAAGATTTCCGAATTTGCAGTTTCTTTTATAAAAACAAAACACCGTATTAACTTTAATTACACTATTATTTTTAAGGACATTTTCGATTTTTCTTTTAAACAATACGCTGCAATCTTCTAGAAATTCTTCAATTTTTTTATGGACCAAATTTATTACAACACCTGTTTCAAGTCGACACTCGAATGCGCTCTCCACGTTTTGCCAGTTTACGCGTTCATTTAATTTGGAATTTTTGTCGCCAGATATCCCGGTTCCAATTTTTGTAATTGAGTTGAGCAGCACCTGGTACTTTTTCAAATGTCCTATTGATGTTTCGACATGCTTGCGGACTCCAATTGACTTGCAGCTTTTCAGTAATCTTGATAATAACCGAATATTGTTTTTATTAATTGTCAAACTTTTAAAAATTTTATCACGTGCCGAAGGTAGGTTTTTAAAGATTTTATAGCACTTTTCGATGACTTCTACGGCCGCACCGCTAACTCGCGCAATTTCATTTTCGTTGGACATGTTTTCAAAAACTGTTAACATACTGACGAAGTATTAGCTGGCGTTTGCCTTTATACTAATTTTCAATGGCGTTTTCTAGAATTATTTTTTTTAAAATCACACGTCCGCATTGAAAATATCCTTCGTGCCTTTCAATTAATTTACATAGTAAAAGCTGCATTTATCAAAGCTGTTCTTGAAATAATAAAAATATACGCTGCGACTTTTACCGACCGTCAGTGTTAATTGTTAAGAGCTGTCATTTTTGGAGCATAATTTCAATTATTGTTAAAATTAGATATTGCACACTGGCGAAAAGCCTTTACATGCTACAATACAAAAGCTAGCTCATGAAAAACCCTAATCGGGAACAAATAAAGCTAATTTATTGGCACATATATGCAAAATATAAAGGCACCTTTTACCTATTTGCGCTGCAAGTAATGCATAAACTGGAATGGCAGTGGTTTTGAATTTATAATATGTGCAAGGATAATTAAACCAAAGCTGAAGGCGATTCGCGATTCGCATACAGCTAATTACATAAACCGGAATGAAATTTAACACTTAAACCTACCTTGCCGAAACAACTGAAAACGTTTACTTGATCGCTATGCATATTTGTGAACAAATAATGACACATATAGGTAACAACCTTGTTCATATTCCATTTAAAAATAAAAACAGCAAATAAATCTAACATATGGCTGCACACTGGTAAAAAGCCTTCTACTTGTTTCATTTACGCTACAAGTTCAAGAATGTTGTTAGTATAGACTGGAATGGTAGTGGTCTTGAATTAGCCGCTGAGCCGGTTCGTGCTTGACATTGGCCTGCATAGAATATAAATGGAATTAGATTTGGTTTTAATGTTAATACCTTAAAATATGCGAATGTAGCTTACACGCATAAGGAAGAGTCACCATTTTTAGACTTAATTACAAATTTTACTAAGCGTATGTAGGCAAAACAACAATAACAAACTAAACTAAAAAATAGCCGATTGGACTGGAATGGCAGTGAACTTGAAATTCATACTTTCGCCTGTGCAAGTATGAACGCAAAATTACAACAGCCGCTGACCTTAAATTTAATACCGTTCACATGCTAATTACATTAGTCGGCATGGAATATAAATGAAATTTAACAGAAATTTCTGAGGTGCCCGTAAAATATGTAGATGCGAATGACAAACGAAAAATTGGCCTTTAATTTGTAGTCTATTTAAATATATAAAAGATGATGTAATATTGAGCCTTCTCTCCGCGCAGCAAGATAAGGACCTTAAATGCCTAGTTCTATAAAAATATGATGATCTTGAACCTTTCCTTCTAACGTGAGCATGGGGGTCCCAACTGGAATGCCTAGTAATGCACAAATCTGATGCGACGTTGCCCACTCCTGCATTTTTTACCCGAAACATGGGGCCCCCGGGGTTGATGTTATTCGCATCTAGTAACTTTTTATCCGGTTTCCACGATGGCAAGATGACACTCAAGATAACGAAGATGCCACGCCCCTCGAGGCTGGTGTTGCGCAATATCTTACATCTTTAATATAAAAATTTACCCGAAAATATATATTTGAACATGGGGCCCCGGCGGCTAGGGCTCTGCCCCGCGCGATGTGAACCCGTAGCAAACCACCTTTTCCCCTTCCCCCACCACCCCGCCCCGCAGAGTTGAATGACAAAGGACAAATTAGCCTTAAATTTGTATTTTATTAAAAATGCCCAGTACTTGTTATTCTATTTAAATATACAAAAAAATCTGATGTAAATCTTTCCCCCCCACCCCTAACTTGAGCATGCGGGCCCGACGGCTGGGGCTCTGCCCCACGGGGTTGATGTGGCCTTGAACCTTCCTCCGCCCCCTAACTTGCACATGAGGACCCCACAATATGGCGGCTGGGGCTTTGCCCCCCCCCCCCGGGCTCGCTTGAGTTAGAGAGAGAAAGATGGTTTTTTTGTAGAACCCTATGTGTTAAAGAGAGACAGATAGATTTTTTGGTGACTGACAGACACCGATGACCTTTGACATTTGGTTTGGCGCGCTTGAGATTGCGCAATATTGCGTCAGCCACAAAGTGATCCAGAAATGACATGAGGTGATCCAGAACCCGCCTATCTCTACTACTCACAAATGAATTTGTTCTTATTTTGCCCAGTACAATTAACACTGTAGAAGATAACATCTATTATTTTTCCGTCATTTTGAGCCTTATCGTTTAAACTCATCAGATAATGCCACACGCACGAAGCAATTTCATTTGTTCCCCTTTGGGCTTGTCCTTCATGCCAAACATAGCAACCAACTTCGTTACATTGCAGCTGGTATACAGTAAAGTTAAGGGCATTCAGTTTAGATACATAATAACATGCAGATGCATCCCCTGTTGGACAAGGCAACACCGCTTGCAAATCATAAACGCAAACTAGGCTGTTGGAAGCTTTATCCATCTCTTTCTCCTTGCGTGATAGTGCGTTTTCTTTGAGGTGGGTATCATATTTTTCCTGCAGCTCAATCTTTTCTTCTGGACTTGCACTTCCAAATGCCAGACGCATCTCACATTGATCTTTTTTCGGGCTAAAAAATGCAATGTGCAATGCTAGCAGGGAAAAGCTATCCCGGCTAGCTTAGAAAGTAAAGTAAACAATGAGTCGCTTTCCTACTGTTTTGAAGGTTAGAAACGTACCTATTACTAACCGATTGTGAGTAAACAAAATTGAACGGTATGCCTAATACAAAAATTTAATCACGATTCCGGATATTGTACTAATAGTACGCCGGGTTAGGCCCGGCGTAATGTCTCTAAATTTAATTAGCGAAGTCTGAGGTCGGATAAACTTAGAACGCCGCGCTGCGTTTAGGAAATATAACTTTAATTTCATAGCCCGGGTGCGAGCCTAATGTGGCTGATTTTCCTCCAAAGTCAAAATTTTTATTGATTAATTTGGTAATTTTGAGCAATACCTCGTAATCTCTTACGATTCTCAGGATACGATCGTTGGCATCCCTATATCTTTGAAGTTTTTGGGGTGGAGCATGTCCTGCAACAAGCCGTTCGTAATAAATATCTCGATTCGCTTGGACTTTCCGTAAACCATCAATCAATCTCTATATTGTAGGATGATCTACACCAAGCTCCATTTGTAAACGTCGATGGGCTGCTTCAGCATGATTGTTGGTACGATCTTATAAATCTAGCACTCTGTTATACATATTCCACATCTCATGTGGAAACACGGGTTGACGCCATCCATTTCCCCTGCGGTTTAAACGACCAATGTAATTGTCCTCGAACCAATCTAATACAGGTATCAAATTGCCAGGCAAAATATCAGGCAACTCATTTAATGCGTTTTGCATATCCTGCATTGGGACAAATGCCAAACCAATGATCATTTTGGCATGTAATGCAAAGTCTGCGTCGTTGTTATAACGGGTAATTGAATGTGCTTCGTTCAATTGTTTTTTCAAGTTTTTCGCTAGGTGAAAAAAACATCCTCGAATTTCAGTTTGCGGAAAGTTATTTTGCAGGCTTTTAAAAGCAGCCATTTCAAAAGTTTCTCTTGATTTATTTGGCAAAAGCGCAGAAAAAACAGGATGTATCCCACCATATCTCTTTGCTAGTATAACATATACCTGTTGAAACAAATTCGGGGCGATTTTAAAAGTCCCATCTACAAAAAAGTCGTCGCAAAGTTGCACAATTTCTAAATTCCTCTGTCTGCCAAAAATTAAAATTCTGCCTGGACTAGGGCCACTGTCGGAAAGTAAAAAGTTTTCGAAGTTACAAGGTGTTAATTCATAGATTGTATAACGTTCCGGAATTTGTAACTCTTCCAGAGATGCGAGAATTGCTGGTGCTTGGTGTATTTGTTTTCGTTGTCTTCGCACCAGTTTTTTCAAAGCCCCTTGAGATGGAAGAGCTCCTTGGCAAGCCAGGTTGAGGTTTTGTGAGCATTCGCTGATTACTTGACATGTCGGCGTTTTTTAATTGTAGTAATTACTCGATCAGCCTCTGCTTTGTCTGCCGATTTATCATGGGTATGCACATTAATAGTATTTTACAGTAGAAGTCCGTTAGGATAGCCTTTACTGCCGAGCCAGATAATTTGTGAGACGAGCTCGAAGAGCGAGTCGAATAATACTGGCGAGGCAGTAAAGGCCCTAACGGACGTGTACTGTACAATAGTTTTTGTAATACCTACATACAATTCGGTCATATCTATATTTTTCTAATTTATTTTCATCAAAACGCTAGGTTTGTGTAATGAAGTTTTAGAATGATTGAGAGTGCGTAGAACGTTGCAACTGTTGTTTATAAATGTCAGTTATTTCCAATTTCGTGTATAGTTGTAAGCAGTTTTAAGTTGTAACCAGCTCGTAACTTATGACATCTGTAGAAAATGATGAAGATATTCCTAAAGACGTTAAGATTCTGAATGAGCAAGTTATTTTAGCGTATGTTCAGGAGTTATAGCAGTCTTTTGCGCCTTCTTCTATGTGGAGTTGCTTGCTGCTGGATTTGTGTGACAAACTTCACTTTGACGTTTGGCACACAATTTAGCAGGCCGTGGTCTTTACGGACACTTTTTACGGCCGGGCCGTAAAGAGGTTGCTTACGCAGTAGTAAACAGTCCTTAAAGAAATACTTAACAAGTAGGTATTACAAAAAAGTTTTTTTGTAATACCTACTTGTTAAATATTTCTTTAAGGACTGTTTACTACTGCGTAAGCAACCTCTTTACGGCCCGGCCGTAAAAAGTGTCCGTAAAGACAACGGCCTGCTAAACTGTGTGCCAAACGTCAAAGTGACGTTTGTCACACAAATCCAGCAGCAAGCAAGCCTTCAACTCCACATAGAAGAAGGCGCAAAAGACTGCTATAACTCCTGAGCATACGCTAAAATAACTTGCTCATTCAGAATCTTAACGTCTTTAGGAATATCTTCATCATTTTCTACAGATGTCATAAGTTACGAGCTGGTTACAACTTAAAACTGCTTACAACCATACACGAAATTGGAAATAACTGACATTTATAAACAACAGTTGCAACGTTCTACGCACTCTCAATCATTCTAAAATTTCATTACACAAACCTAGCGTTTTGATGAAAATAAATTAGAAAAATATAGATATGACCGAATTGTATGTAGGTATTACAAAAACTATTGTACAATACACGTCCGTTAGGGCCTTTACTGCCTCGCCAGTATTATTCGACTCGCTCTTCGAGCTCGTCTCACAAATTATCTGGCTCGGCAGTAAAGGCTATCCTAACGGACTTCTACTATAAAATACTATTACAGCAGCACCATTTCTAACGTGCACTCGCGCTTTACACTGTCGCCTTTGCTCACATCGCCAAAACTCCGTTACATCATCCGCGGATAATTTATCAAAAACATAAATATACCCGTCACTATAAAACTTGTCACGATTGCGTTGAGATTTAATAGGCTCCATTTTGATGTTACTACTTCAAAATGTGAAGACAAACTGATTTGAAAATACTCTATCTACCTGCATTTATTTTGTAAAGTAGCCGGTCATAAATACCTCGTTATCAAGATACATTATCTGTAATTACTGCGGTTTCTAAGAGATTAGTGAAAATTTAACAAATAACTGTATTTGCCCCTTTAGCAATTAATCAACGGAAATAAACATGCCATTAACATTCTACAATAATGGCATACCGATCTCTTAAACTACTTAACTACTTATTTTTGAAAATTTTCAAGTAACTTCCGATAATCGTTATTCAATGAAAGCTGCTTTATAAACATTAGGCCATCTTGTGTATCTTGTGAATTATTAAAAATGGCAATATATTTTTGAGATTTTAACATGTTGTGTATTTATTTTATTGAGGCGGCTTGTACCAAATGACACAACGTCACGCAAAGAAGAGTATGACAAAATTTCAAATGGTTTGGACGGTGCAATGTCATCTTAATTTCTTATTTCATAAAATTTTATCAGATAGGCCGATCTTTTGCTTATAATAGTTATTTACTATACAAATGGGATAACAGCATCATTAATATGCGTGTTTGTAAGTTACAAACGAGTGCGTAGCACGAGTTATGTAAGCACACAAGTATATTAATAATGATGCATTATCACACATGTACAAAATTTTATCTACGACTGCCTAAAATTGAGAAAAGTGCATTAAGAGAAATGTCAGATCTGTCATTTTCAAAAATATTTTAATAGGCAAATGTCATTATGTCATTCATTTGACACTATTTCAGTTACGTAATGAAGTCATTACACAACTCAGTTGCGTAATGAAGCCATTACATAACTGAGTGGTGTAATGAGCTTCATTACCTAACTGAAATAGTGTCAAACGAGTGACGTAATGTGTTACTTATCCCACTGGAGTAGATAAACTCATTTAAATTGATTATACCGGGTGGCCATAAATATCTGATATCACATCACCTTTGGAATCAACACCGCTTTATTAAAGTGATGAATCCAACTAAACTAAATGTCATTAATGTCATCACAACTAAAATTCCTATCTGTCAAAAATTACTTCAGATTGCAATAAGTAATGGAGTTAGAACAGGAGATTTTTATAATCGAGTCGTAGGCTAAACTGCAGAATCCAGGGCACATTCCCCTCCTCGTATTGCATTTTATTACACTACATAGGTACCAATACTTATCGTAATTGAAATATAATGCTAACCAACATTTATAAGTAGCTAATTCCATGGCTACCGGGATCTCAGATATTTATGGCCACCCGGTACAAACACCATTGATTATACAAACACCATTCTGTTTCATACCGCGTACGACCTTTAAAATTTCAAATCGAATCAATTATTATTTATGTATATAATCACAAAACATCTAGTTTTGTTCGTAGCAGTTGAAGAAAAACTTCTTTGCAAATTTAAAAAAAAAACTTAATTTCAATCATAACTACCAAAGATCAGAAAATAAATTAAATCATAGGATATATAGCCATTTTTTAGGTCTCTGGGTTTAGGATTTACCCTGTCCTTAATTATTGGGAGGTTATGTTTGTCTAGTGCTTCTCGTATTTCTTTTTCGGATAGTGTTGGAGGCACGTTTTTGATGATTACTGGCAACCAGTTTTGTATTCTGGTTTCGGTAAGTGTAGAATTAAATTTTATTGTCGGTATAGTATTTAGCAAGCTTTCTATAATCATCCTGGTTACTTAAGTTGATTCTAAGTGTATTGTTAGAAAATACAGTTGTAAACTCACCTGTGACTAGCGCTTGTATGTCTTTGGTAACTTTTTCGTGGTTCAATGTTTTATTTGTTAGGGTATTAAATTGACCTTACGATACTCACGGATGGGCGAGTATCGAAAGCTAAACAAATCCGGGAAACTGGCACGCTCACCCTGACAGATCGTCAAAACAGGCTAAAGGCCTCGGTTCGAATGAGCTCAAGGAGATGGGAGTGGTTCAATACGGTACGCCATAGGGCAAGCTTGTCGAGATAATATATATACAGTGTGTTTCACTTTTCCTGGGGACGGTCATGTATCACAGAAAGTACCCAACCAATTTTGTTCAAATTTGCAAGGAATGTATATACCCTTAGTGCCACCCAGGACACAAGGACACATAAGAATGGGTCCATAGGCGTCCGTCTTAGGACGAAAAAAGGGGCTACTTTTTCACAAAGTAATATTAGCGATTTTTTCCGGCCAAATTTTTTAACATATTCTTAATCCGCGCCTTTGAAAACTTTTGTGGTCAAATTTTCATGCAAAAATTTCTATGCGTTAGAAAGATATTAAAACGCAAACTTGAAAAATACTGTTTATTTATTTCGTCATTTTTCGAATAATAGCTGAGTTTTAAACAATACTTTAACTGTTTTCGTTTTTCTAAAGTGTGATTATCGCTAAACTAGAGTTTTATCTCTTTTGTTAAATAATTTGCTTGGAATTACAATAAGAAATATACATTTTATTCCATTTTGATCAAGTAGCTTTGGTAGTCGGTTTTTAAGAATACAAATCGATTACTTTTTCATATCATTTCAATGACATGTTTGGTACCAGAATAAGAAAAATCATGATATAAAATATTTATTGATAGATAAGTGAAAATTGCTGAGAAATTTAATTATCACATAAATATAACTTTATTAGCCTAACGATATTTTCATAATTAATTATAGAAACACTAAAAAAGCATACAAAATTTTTATTGCTCTACATAGCCGCCATGTATTCGTATACATTCGTCCACTCGTTTTTTTTTCACCCGCAACTCTTCGCAGCTTTGTACGAGATGGAAGCACGTGCTATAGTTATTTTTCTGCATAGGTCGTCGCGGTTTAAAGGTTTTTCTTTATAAACCATGTGTTTTATGCAACCCCAAAAATAAAAATCGATCGGTGTCATGTCTGGGGATCTAGGCGGCCATTCCATTAAAGGACTACTCCTGCCAGTCCACCTCATAGGAAAATGGTGATTTAGCCATTCTCTGACCCGAACGGAGTGGTGAGCGGGTGCTCCATCAAGTTGTAGATATAACTGTCTTCTCTCTTGTAAGGGGAGGGAATCAATATTATTGTAAAATTCATTTTCTAAGAAATTTAACATGGTATTTGCATCTAAATTATTGAAAAAGAAGGGGCCAATAATCCTTTTATTGAAAATTCCACACCATACGTTCACCTTTTCGTGATACTGCATCTTGCTGTGAATGATAAAATTCGGATTTTGTTGTGCCCAATATCTACAATTTTGGCTTGATATTATCCTGTTAGTGGTAAATGTTGCTTCGTCAGACCATAAGATATTATTTTTAAAAAAATCGGTTGTTTAAATACTCGCCTTGAGACCAGAAAGAGTATTCCAATCTACACAACTGGTCTCCATCTTCCAACGTATGTAAAATGTTTGGTTTGTATGGCTTAATCTTGTTTCTTCAACATGTTCTCCAAACCTTGGATACTGAAACATTCAGCGCTCTTGATCTACTTCTGAGACTATTCCTGGGGTTTTCTTGAACGTCATTTATAATATTCTCATCGTTGTTTTCTCTATTGACGTTATATCTTTTAGGTCGATGTTTAAAAACTCTACTAAATTGGTTTTGTTAAACCTAGACTACCAACACATTCCCTGATTATTGATGTTGGCTTTCAGATCCTTCTCTACGTATGACATTGTCACAATGTTAAAGCACCACTAAATACTGATACTAATAGATACCTTTTATGTACCGGGTACTCACTGACAAATTTTAATAATATCCCTTGGTATTTCAATGTTTTCCATTCAGTTTATAAGTTATAATTTGGAATATATCAATAAACGATAAGCATTATAGAAAAGCATGCTTAAATGTAAAATTAAAAAAAGTTAGAAAGGCAATTTAAATAGTGCTTAATTTTTTTATAGAAATAGATTCTTTACAGAAATAGAGAAAGTGCCTGTATTGCTATATTTACCTCTAATTTTTTTGCCAATTCCAGGTTGGTCGGGTCAGCGAGTACTCAGTAATAGTAATTCTAAGATAGAAAACATATCGAAACATGAACATTCAAGCTTTAAAAAAAAAATACTCTATATATTAGTTATCTACAAACAGATTATACTGAACGTAGATTGTACCGCCGCATAAATGCTACACAAATGCTAAACAACACCTACGGTACAGGAACATAAAAAAACGTAAAAAATTGTTGTGGTTAACATAACACAGAGTAACACACGCCTAAATTTGTTACAGAAAAGATATTTCAGCTAGCAAATAAGTGTTACTGTCTGAGGTTATCCGATTTACTTACTTGACAATAGTGGAAGAAGCATCCAGTCTTACACGTATTCGGTAAGTTTTCCTTCAATGACCGAATTAATGAAATTTCATAATCCGTTATGATGGTTTGGTTGAAAAGACGAAATAATTTCCTTCAGTTTTGAAAAAAAAACATTATTATATGAGGCGCGTTTCTTGTCGGCCATCAAAGCAAATGCACTTGGAAACGCATATTAAAAACAATCAAACTTCGTAAATGCCTATTACACATAATACGAATGCCTACACAGTAGATATATGAGCTTAAGAATAATGCTTACGTAACCATACTGGATTGCCGTTAAAAGCTGGCAGCTTTGAGGATAACGGGGCCTCGTTTTAAAAGTGCCGTCTAGTGGATTTATTTGGCCTGTGATAGCAAGTTCTTCAAATCTTCTGCCAAAAATAACACTGACATGGAAGTGCCTTCCCCAACGTCACCTCGACAGAAAGATTTGCCATCTACAAAACTAAAACGTAGATTTGTTTGGCAGACATTTCCATACTCTTCCAAAGAAGTTGGCAACTTTGGCTGATTTTTGTGGCACTCGCGCCGCATTGATCGTGACATCCTTGGAAAGGCCCCTTCACGGAACAAAGTTAAAGATACAGAAGCGACACTTCACTAGCGGCACTTTGAAGTTAATGGGTCACCGTGACGTAACAAGGGCAGCGGGCAGCCATAAGTCTGACTAGTAGTGTCGGCTTTGGCAAAGCATGCGGTATATAATATAAGTCATTTATTGAGTTACAATTTGGTCTTGGCCAATGCCAAGAAGCGATTTATTTATTAGCCTATGTTTACAGGATAAAAACAGGATACAAATACAGTTTGCAGGTTATACAATTAAATATAAGGCTTCTGCGCCTATGTTCTACATCTACAATATGCAGTATTAATAAAAAAGTAAATACAAATTACACATTACTACACATATGTATTACAAATGCCCCAGAATAATACATTTTCTATTTTTTAAATTTGTAGTTTTTAGAGCTCTATTTGAATATTTTAAGATATAAAAAATTCGTAATCGTATAAAAAGCTTTATAATGTAATTGTATGGGAAATATTCGCATGGGTGGTTAAATGATTTATTTTGTAAAATCGCATGTAGATTTTTGCTTATATTTTGTTGTAAAATCAGTCTTGCGATGTTGCGTGGAAATTCTGCTTCAAGTTCCTGTATAAATTCGGTGAAAATTAATGCGGGAGTTCTAAGATTTCCAAATACGTCTTTATTTTTGTTTTTATACGCTTTGAAACGAATGCAGATGCTGCTTTCGGCACTATGTGCAGTTTCTTTAGAAAATTCTTCACATTTTGTACATATATGAATAAAGATTTTTTAACTAAATATCCACACACATAATACAATGCATTTTCTTGTACTACATTTTCTTTATAATCTGTAGCAGAAACAGCTAGTGCCTTTGACGTTTCAGTGGCTATTATTCCTTCATGGACACTGTTACTGGATATTGTACATAAAAAAATATGGTTTAGTGTTGTGATTAGATTATCGAGATCTTCTGCGCAGTTAGCATTATTGGAATGTGCGAGATAGTGCATATAAAATATTTTTTTAAATGCACATAAATTGTATGGAAGATTCAGTCGCCTAGTAATTAAGAAGTTAATGTTGTATGCTTTCAAATAATTTTTAAGGTGCTGTTTTTTTACAGTTCGGTGTGGAACACCAACTTGCGCCCTTCCTAATCGATTTTTGATTCATTATGCTAGTAACACTCACAAAAGCTAATAAAACTACACCGATAAAGTGGTAACGCTAGCCACGCGGTAGCCAAGCGCTGGAGTTAAAATGCAAAGTTTACTAGTCAGAAGGCAGAACTGCAGTCCCGTGACGCCACGAGTATCGGGACACAATTCGGTCAGGAGTGTCGCTTCTGTATCTTTAGGCCCATTCTACACGAGCCACGAAACGCAACCGGTTAGTCGCTCAGTCGCTTGAAAATTTTGCCCATTCTATACGAGCGTGTAGACGCCGCGCCTTTGTAGCGCGTATAACCGGCGAGTGAAACGCGACCCATCTAGACTAGCGACAAAACGCTATCCCGTACAGGTTGGGTGTATCGCTGTTCACCAATTAACGTTATTAAGTTTGTTGGCCAAAAAACTTAAAAAAGACGTTGGTGGGTACACCCGGTTGGTGCTAATCGCCTGACCTTAGGGGTGTTGCATCTTAGCTTCGCAGAACATCGGAGATATCCTGAGAAGTTTTTTCAGTAGGGGAGAGTGAGTACGAATGTAACAATTTTCGCATTACAATTTTTTAAAAATTCTGTATTGCAGTTATTTAATTTTCAAAATTTCCATAATATGAGTAGACTATCTGGCTACTGTTATATATAGTAAAATTACTGTAAATTTATTGATACACTTGCAAAAAAAATATTATTATGTCAAAACGTATTGTTACAAATGTACCCGTCCGTTTGACAAATGTAACACACTTGGGGGTCAAATGTAACACCGCTTTACACACGTAAAGAAACTTTAATTTACTGAAATAAGATACATTAAAACAATTTAAAATAGATAATATACATTAAACACCGTTAAAATACAAATAAAGATTCTGAAGTTAGAACAAACAAACAGCTATTTAATCTGAGTCATCAGCGTCATCACAATGGATGCAGTAAAAATAGTCTTCTTCAATTTGTGGGCACATTTTTCGTGTGCCCACTTCCTGCAGCTGTGGCACTGGATCCATGTCGACCCTGTTGTAGTTGCAGCATATTCTTTAAAACAGTAGATACATATTTCATCTTCGGATTCGTGTTCCTCATCTTCTGAAGAGTTGATTATTTCGGTATTCT
Organism: Agriotes lineatus; assembly: GCA_940337035.1. Lineage (NCBI taxonomy): Eukaryota > Metazoa > Arthropoda > Insecta > Coleoptera > Elateridae > Agriotes > Agriotes lineatus. Next base: position 66,618 of record CALNHX010001769.1, on the reverse strand, counting down.
TCCTTTCCTTCTTCTTGGTAGTAGTCAAACTTTTTTTCAAACTATCTGTCTTTCCTTTCTTTGAAGTTAAATTTCTTTTCGCGCGCTCTGCTTTCGTTTTTTTGTTTTTCTGTTCTTCTTCCAACTGATTTTTTTCCGGTGTGTCTGTCAATATTACGCTCGGCTTCTTTCTTCTTTTATTAGCTTTCGGTTTTAAAAACGAGCTTTTTGGGTATGGTCGAATTTCCTGAAGTATTTCTAAGGATTTGTCGTGATCACTGCCGGTATCTGTGGGTCTCGTAGTTTCACCGTCATCTGTATTTAGGTTTTCCGCTTCTGCTGTTGAACTATGCGCAACACTGTTGTCAGCTTCGGGATTTTCTGCTACTGAATTTAGTGGCCTGTCCGTTACGGAGGATGGTGCAAACTCATCATCTTGAAAAATACCTCTATTAAAAGGCCAAATACCACTCACTCTAAATCCGGCCAATATGTTGGTAGGGGTGGTAGCCCTAGGAAATGCTTCAGCAACTATTTCTGGTATGTTGTAAATTGTCATTGTTTGACCGGGATGGCATTTCATCCACTTATCCATAGCACTGTTTACAAATGTTTTAAATGGTCCATACACAGTACGGTCAAGCGGTTGTAACTTGTGGGACGTGTGTGGAGGAAATGATAGCAAGATTATTCCGTTTTCCTTGCAGAAGTTTATAGTTGGCACGTACAAATGTGAGTCATGGTTATCTAATAGCAAAAGAACTTTACTTTCCTGTGTAGGTTTCGCGAATTTGCAAAAATGTTTAATAAAATTTAGAAAATTATCTTCCTGGATCCAACCAGATCCGTTTGCTTCTCCTACACACCCAGGCGGTCCATCACGAATAAAATGTGGCTGAAATTTTTTACGGGGAAATAGAAATAAAGGAGGTATTGCATTTCCTATAGCATTTATTGTTGTGCAAACCGTGACTAACGTTCCTCTTTCGGCCGATGTTATTGTTCCAATCTGTTTCGACCCTTTAATACGTAGCAACGACTTTACTTGGCTTATGGACAGTGGTAACTCCCGTTTCATCCACATTATACAGGGTGTTTCATTAATAATTGGAAATATTTTAACTGTAGAATTCTGGGCTTAAAATATTAATATTTAACCCAAATCACTTAGATAAAATGTGGCTTGTTACTGAGATATAGGGTGTTTTATTTAAAAATTTAAAAATGATTTTTCCCCATTACTTTAAAACTATTTGACGTATCCGTTTCATATTTGGCAGGAAGTTTAGACACTGTAAACCATGCTAAATTATGTTAAATAAACGTTTCTGGCTACTACCAGAGGCGTACCACAGGGGCAAGTGAGTGGTTGACCCTTCCCAAATTCTACGGCACTGGCGGAATTGCCATTTTAACACAATTTTTCGATTCTCCAATACTTTCTATGCAAATAACATACTCTTCCTTCGTCACGATAACGTCATTATTTTTCGAGATATTTAAAGTTAAACATAAAGCTGAACAGTTATTTTGATTTTAATGTGTATTAATTATGTCGGTGTTTTTTGTCATAAGATTGCATTTATTACGCAGATGAAACTTTAATCCGTATTAACAAAAAAACATAATGTTATTTATTGAAATTTCTTGAAACTAATACATAGATGCATTCAACATAAAAAAAATGTATCCATGTATTCGTTTCAATAAATTTCAATAAATAACATTATATTTTTTTGTTAATACGGATTAAAGTTTCATTTGCGTAATAAATGCAATCTTATGACATAAAACACCAACATAATTAATGCACATTAAAATCAAAATAACTGTTCCGCTTTGTTTAAATTTAAATATCTCGAAAAATAATGACGTTATCGTGACGAAGAAAGAGTATGTTATTTACATAGAAAGTATTGGAGAGTCGAAAAATTGTGCTAAAATGGCAATTCCGCCAGTGGCGTAGAATTTGGGAAGGGTCAACCACTCACTTGCCCCTGTGGTACGCCTCTGGTAGTAGTCAGAAACGTTTATTTAACACAATTTAGCATGGTTTACAGTGTCTAAACTTCCTGCCAAATATGATACGGATACGTCAAATAGTTTTAAAGTAATGGGGAAAAATCATTTTTAAATTTTTAAATGGAACACCCTATATCTCAGTAACGAGCCACATTTTATCTAAGTGATTTGGGTTAAATATTAATATTTTGAGCCCAGGATTCTACAGTTAAAATATTTCCAATTATTAATGAAACACCCTGTATATATCAGAAGCTTCAAATTTGTATTTTTCTAATACATGCGCTAGATTATTAAAGAATTTATTAACATTTGCTCTGTTAAAATTAACAGCACGCGCATGACTCGTTGCTTCTGGAATTCTTATAGATAACGTAGGGTTTCTATGCATAAAATTGGTAAACCAGCTTCTTCCCGCATGGGTAGTCGTCCGCCACTCATTGGGAATTTTTATCTTTCTTTCTACACAAAACTGATACACATGCAGTAATACAGGGAATTTATTTTAATAGTTAACATAGGCGTTTAGTTTCTATGCCACCATTTAATCATACAGGTCATTTCCATAGTTACTAAATGAGACCAATAGATTAGAGTGTGTATTTTACGAGTTAACATAGGAATTATTACTTGTCAAAAAGATAATTAAAAGTTATCCTAATGTATACAACTGAAGCAAAAACACAACACACAAGTTGTTCCTACGTATCTACTTTTTAGTTGCATACCTATATTCCGGTAACAAAATTAAACTTTCTTATTAGCAAGTAACTAATTCAAATTCGTATGTTAACTCGTAAAATAAACGCTCTAATCTATTGATTTCATTGGTAACTATAGAAGTGACCTGTATGATTAAATACAGGCACAGAAACGAAACTGCTATGTTAACCATTAAAATAAATTCACTGTATATTATATAGTAAAAAAATTATAAAGAAATACTTTAGCAACTGTTTACCAGTTTGCGAACTTCTTTTGGTGTTAAACCATAATATAACATTGAAGAAAAGCGTATGTATTCACAGAATGCTTGTTCCTCTTGCTCTGATAGGACCCTTGTATGTGGGTTATAGCCCATCTTTGGTGTTTGGCCCCTACTGATCTGTTTGCAATAGCGGCTTAACGTGACATGACAAATTTTCAATTCGCGTGCTACTTCCCTTTGGGTCCTATTGGCTTCAAGTACCAAATGTGCAGCTCTTTTCATAACTTCGTCTGAAGGGCCCCTGTTTGTAATCCTGATTTTTTGCCGAGGCATGCTAAATAGACAATAGAACTCAATAAATTATTTGTAAACTTGGGGTACAATTGTAACATGTTACAATCGTACCTCTCAACCTTGTTACAATTGTACTACACCGGGGTTTTTTCAAATTTATCGCTTCCCGTAACTATGCGATAATCTAACCTCAAATCAGTACGAGCACATTGTAGCCTAATATGTAAGCAAGGCATCGCAGTTCAGTTGATTGTCATATTCTAACACATATATCTACAATACGAAAACAATTAAAAATTCCAGATTTTACTTACGTGCCTTAAAAACACAAAAATTCCACCAGCTCTTTATCAACAGCGATGACCACTAACAAACTTTTCGCGGGTTGTCGGTGACCGTGAACAGCAAATATGTGCAGTGTTGCCGATAGTAAAACGTTGTTAAGAAACCGATGGTGATAGGTGTTACAATTGTACCGCGTTACATTCGTACTCACTCTCCCCTACTACCGGATGTCTGTAGAGACATTTGACGAACTTTTGGGGTTAATCACTCCATTCATAGCAAAAACACAGTTATGAGAAGAAGTATAGAACCAGCAGAGAGACTTGTAGTGACCTTGAGGTGAGTAAAATTAACAATGTATTAACTAAAAAGGGGCGTTTTTTTACTCAACCTCCATTTGACCATCAAGTAGCCCATTTAATATTTGTTAAAACAAATAGTAATTTTGGTAATCTAGTTTTTGCTTTCACTGGCCTGGACAATATATTAATACTGTACATATTTATACATTTTTTGTTTGTTTTTACTAGTTTTAAGTATTTTTAGTCAACACAATATTTATTGTACATTGACTTAATTAATAAATGTTAAATGTCAGTTACATTTTCAGACGAACTTAACTTACCTACCACAACGTAGACTAGGGTAATGAAATCAAACAAACTTTAATAAGTAGTTTTATTTATTGATTTACATTGAACAAAGAGTATTTACAATTATAAATAATCAGAAATATTGTAATCACCACTTTGTTCACTAAAAACATTACCAGCAGTGGGGGTGGCTCGAGCTGAGCTTGACATGGACGAAGTCGAACAGATTGTGGGCGATTCTGGACGATTCTCATTTTGGGCGAAGTAGTTGGAAAACAACTGTGATATTTGACCTCTTAGATACATCGAGCTACTGAACGGCATACTGTTAAGAACAGGAGCAAAAGAAAGAAGAAACGCTTTGTGGCCATTTATATCTGAATTTTGTTCACTTTTTTGCCATTCTAAGCTTGAAGCTAGTATGTTAGTCAAATCTTTTGATGAAGACAAAATATTTTTCTCAAAAGCAGCCCTTTTGCTAGTGGGTGGATTAATATCTGTCAGATTCTTCCTTTTCGGGCCTTTAGGTTTTGTTGCAGCTTGGTTCAGTAAAAAAATTGAGGGAGGGGGGGGAACTTACATTGATGGCATCATCGGCTAGTATTTCTTTATGTACGCTACTATTTTGAATATCTTCCATCTCAGTTTCCTCACCAACTTGTTCGTGACTGTGAAGTGGAGCAATGTTTGAACCTGTATTGGAATTACCTTTCACATGAGGTAACAGAAACAGTAGCTGGTCGTAAAAGAGGTATTTCTTTTTCTTTGATGCAGCTTCACCTGTTCCCACAGCGGTGGTTGAGCGATGATCTCGCACAAAGCAATCTCTTATCGCCTTCCATTTCTTCATAAGTTCCTTCACTAAAACAGACAAACATCTATTGTTGGATTTTTTTGTTCATTTGCAGGTAGTTTGTAAGTGTGAAATGGCGACTTTTATAAAGCTGTTTTGTACATGTATAAAATACTTAAGTTTTCTTAAATGTTAGTGATAATTGAGCAATATGATTTTAAATGTCAATATTTCAATCATTCATTATTTTCAGATATTTGGCCTCTGGTATGAACTTTGGAGACTTGGAGTTTGGTTTTAAAATTTGAAGGAAAACAATACCATTAATTGTGAGAGAAACTTGTTTGGCCATATGGAATGTTATTCAACCTCAAGAAATTCCGTTTCCTACGAAGGAGCTCTGGTTGCAGAAGTCCAAGGAATTTTATCAGATTACACAGTTTCCCAATTGTATTGGAAGTATCGACGGGAAACATATCAGGATAATTTGTCCCCCTAACTCTGGCTCAGAGTATTTCAATTACAAGAAATACTTCTCGATAGTCCCTTTGGCGGTTGCTGACGCAAACTATTACTTCACAGCTGTCGATATTGGATCTTTTGGACGCGAAGGTGACTCTACGATCTTCAAAAAGACAAATTTTGGACTAAGACTCAAAAATAACGAACTACACCTGCCTGCAGATAATCTCCTACCAGTACCTGACAATGTTGAGCAAGGTTCCGAGGTACCCTATGTTTTGCTCGGGGATGAGGCTTTTGGGTTGTCAAAGCATGTGATGCGGCCATACCCGTCCAAGAGATTATCGCAAGAAAAGAGGATCTACAACTACAGACATTGCCGAGCACGGCGTGTCGTAGAATGCTCTTTCGGAATTCTCTCTAACAAATGGCGTGTGCTACATTCTTCTATGTTAATACATCTTGATTTTGCTGTCATCGTAGTGCAGGCTTGTTGTGTTTTGCATAATTTTGTGCGAAGAAGAGATGGCTACCTTTTTGAGGATACTCTAACCTGTCCACTACAGGAAATGCAAGAATCCGCTGTTGTAGGGGGCATGTCAAAAGGGATCGATGTAAGAGAAGTGTTCTGTCAATATTTCAACGGTTCTGGAGCACTTTCTTGGCAAAACAAATATGTGTAAAAGTATAAATAATGGGAAAGTATATGTAATGCTGTGAGAATTATAAACAATTTGTATCAGTTTACTTAATAAAGTTTGTTTTTTTGTCATTCGTTATTATGTTTCAACCACCCTTGAGTTTCAATAATCTAAGATGGCGACTGGTACAGCAGAGCCTTAACCCTAGCTCTGTGAGAAGTGTGCATTTCATGTTAGAACATGAATTGTAATATAAATTTGTATTACAATTTTCATATTCTAACATGAAACACACATTTCCCACAGAGCTAGGGTTAACCTATACTAAGACTAGCCTAATACTTAGACTAAGTATTACCTTTTTCATCCTTTGTTTTCATATCAAAATCTGTCCAATCTTCAAACATTACTTCTGCTACTAAATGAACAATTTATGGCAACTCAATTTTACATTAAAAAGGTAAGTAAAATATAATAAACTCTTAAAAAATAAGTAAAATATAATAAAAAAATGAAACATCCTAAGAACTAACTTCGTAATCTTTGTCATCTACACTATTATCGCTATCAAACACATTAATAAATTTTTCGCACTTGTAATAAGGATCCTGACTTTCCTCATTGCAAAAACCGCAAACCCATTTCTTACAACTGGAACAAGAAATCCACTCAGGTCCTTTGTATAACTTCCAGTTTATACCACAGATCAAACAGAAGTTGTTGTCAGCAATATTCCTCCGTTTCCTTTTTACCGCGATTCCAGATGGACCTGGTTGGGGTTCTACATTTTTGGTGGAAGTTGAACTAGATTTTTTAGCTTTTGGCATCTTCTCCTTTTTTGAAGTTTTCGCGTTTTTTGGCTCAACAGGAGGCATTGTATCTGCATCTACTATTCCACTTGTTTCCCAGGTATAACTTTCTTTCCTCGTTTCTGCTTTGGTTTCTTGTTGTCAGTTCCTCGCATTCCTCTGAGCAAATCAACAAAACTCGCATCTAAATTTCGTTCTGCATTTTCCGTAGCAGTATTTGAAGGTGGGAGCCCATCTGGAATTCTCTTTAAAACTTCGCCTGGTTCATAAGGACAAATTCCAGTTGCCTTGAACCCTGAAATAAGATTTTTTTCAACGTTTATGCTTAGATCATTCCATAATCTGTTCAACAATGTTGGAAAATGTTCTTTTGAGATTGTTTCCTTGCGCCAAGAATCCAGAATAGCGCGCCACTTTTTCTTCATAGGGGCGAACACAGCAACATCTAGGGGTTGCATGAGATGAGTTGCATTCGGTGGAAGGGGAGTAAAATAAATGTTGTTCTCTGAGCAGGCTTGGATAACTGCTGGTGAGAAATGCGACCCGAAATTGTCACCAACTAAACTTTTTTCTTGTTTACGATCAAAATCTTTGATTGTGGGCATAAAACTTTCAAAAAACCACTTTTCAAACAGGTTCATATCGAACCAACCGCTGGGACTGTTTGCATATACAGTGTCTGGTGGGCCTCCCCGTTTTCAATTTTCGTAAATGTTATTAGATTTGTAAACTACCATGGGTGCCAGCAGCTTCCCAGTAGCATTTCCACAGACCATACTGCTTACGCAAGCCTTTGAATGATTTTGAACCCTCTCGACTCTTCTTGTGCCCCTTGGTACTATAACTTTTTTAGCCCCAGGATCATCTTGCACATTTGTTTCGTCATAATTAAACACTAAATTAGGATCAGCATTTTCTAAAACATGTTTTATGTTATCGAAAAATTCCATAATGTCTTCTCGCTCAACTGCTGCACGAGCTCTTTTTATATTTGAAGCCAGACGCACACCAAGGTCATTTGGAGCAATAAAATGTTTTATATATTCTCTACCTGGCATATTGTCCTTAAACTGCTTGACTGTTCTGCCTTGCTTTTCCTAATATATATGTAGCAGCATCCTGACATCGACCTCGGCTAGGGGGTAACCCCAGTTACTAACAGTGCCCAATGTGTCTCGGAATAGCTTCTCTTCTTCTGCACTAAATACAGTCGGATGACCATGAGATTTGGTATGCATACCATTCAGTCTGTTTTGCAACGTTCCCCTAGAAATTTTAAAGCGTTCGCTTGCTTGTTTCTGCGACATTCCATTTCTAATAGCAGCCAGTGCTTTTGAAATAGTGTCTTCACTAAAATTTGCATAAACCCGTGCTCCGAGCTGACACTGGTAATGACGCGGCATCCTAGACGACACTGAGCATTTACCAACGCTCTCCACATTGAAAATCGCATAAAGTCGGTGAAATACGAAGTGTAGGCAAAATGTTGCGCAATATGACGCAAAGTGCCAAAGTAGGCCTGCATGCCAAAGTAACCCCGTTTTATGGTAGTTTTTGTTTTCAAAAAGTTAAATAAGGATTTTGGTTGTTCTGTTTGTTTGACTGTATCTATACCTGGTGCACTGTAAGACCATGAAAGGCCTACATCAAGGTTTAAACCTACATTTGATGGTTTTTTATGTCTTTTTATATTACCAGTATAAGTTCATTTTGCAATACAACTTGTTCATGCAAAGCGTTTTCTGTGCTTCTAAAAGGTTGTTTCTTAAATCTAGGATCTTATAACGTGGATACCTGCGAAGTATCTTGTTTCATAATGCAAAAATCTCTATAACAGACATGTGTAACTGGTCGTGTAACTTTTTAGCAATTATTGTTGTAATTTCATTTGAAATGTCAGTCAAATTAGATATCAGACCTGTAACTAAAGGGATGATTAAAGAAATGGTAACATACTTATCACCAGAAATTTGTTTGGTAGCTGTTTCAATTAGCTGTAAAATTTTACCTGCATCACGTAACACATCAAAGTCTTGATGTTGTGTTCGAGATGTTGCTTCGAGTTTGGAGTAGAGGAATCAACATTTACACAAGTTGCTGAGCGTGTAATTAAATTTTTAAATTACATTTCGCCAACAATAATCTGTTTTCCTTGAGCCGACGGAGACAAGGAACAACTGGCAAATGAATTTGTACGGGTAGTTACATTCAGATTACAATTATTGAATGCTGATTTTGACAAAAATCTATTTCAGGTGGCTAAATTTCCCAACGTTATTGGATGTATTGATGGGACATTCATTCCTATAAGAACACCAGCCCACAAAATAAAATCAACATACATTAACCGCCATGATGCAACTTCGCTTACTCTGCAAGGCATATGTAAATCAAAAATTTCTAGATGTGTTTACTGGTACATTCAGCAAAATACACGATGCACGAGTGTTGAGCTTATCATTTATTTCCAAGAAATTACCTGAAATATGTGGTAATGTAAGATGGCACATTTGAGGAGACGCGGCACATCCTTTGCGCTCTTATCTATTAACACCATTTCGAGATTATGGAAATTTATGCCCGGAACAACAAAATTAGAATTTTAGATTTAGTGCCACAAGGGTGAAAATAGAAAACACCTTTGGTCTTCTTAAACAGAGGTTTCACCAGTTAATAAGAACTGTTTTTTGAGCGTACAGAAGATTTCTGATTTTATAATTGCAGTGTATATATTACACAATTTCTGCATTATGCATAACGATAATTGGGATGAATTATGTGATAATGATGCTGGTCCCTCAAATTCACATAATTTGGATAGGTTGCCCTGCAGAAAACAGGTTGCGTAAAGAGGGTGAAAGTAAACGTAATGAGATTTGTAATTATTTGTCACATAACTGAAATGCTAATTTTAATTGTATTTATTTTATTATGTTATTGACAATTTTGTTGTTAAATGTGTCAGCAGGGCATACAATTATTAATATCTAGAATTTCATATTTTTGTATAAATGTTTAATAATTACAGTGGAACTTCTCTATTTTGAACTTGTATAATAATAATAATAATAATAATAGTTTTTTATTTCCTGCTCAACTAAAATACACAAATGAAATAATCTTAAATAAAACAAAATAAATGTGGATCGATTTGCACAGGAAAAGAGATAGCATTCAGTAAGTTCCCAAAATGGAAACCCCTGCTCTTCCATACTACCTCACCAATTTAATAGTTATTTACATATATTTTTGAATAAACGTATCTAGAGCGGCCATGCTCTACGTACGCAGCCATTAATGTGTTCTTGAAATCTAAGTTTGTGGTCAAAGACCACTCCCAGATTACGTGCAGTACTAGAACACGTTATTGGTGTATCTTTAATTTTAATTTGAATATCCGGTAAATGCATACTCCTGCTGTTTGGGTTTCCAAAAACAACATCAACGGATTTCGTTGGGTTGATTTTGAGAGAATGTAATTCTGCAAACTCTACTAATCTATTCAAATCATCATTAATAAGACTGCAGACTTGGTTGGTACTTTGAGGTTTAAACGATAAATAAACTTGTGTGTCGTCAGCATACTGATGGTACAGGCAATGTCTTAATGTTGAACTACAAAGGGTTGTGGAATATATTGTATAAAGTAGAGGTCCCAAAATCGAACCTTGGGGAACACCATGCTTGACATTACGAAGATTAGACTTTTTATTATTTACTATAACATACTGCTGCCTACCGCTCAAATAAGCGTCGATTAATTTTAAAGCTGATTCATGAAATCCAAAGTGGTGTAAGATAGCTAGCAATACTGTGTGTATATAGGGAATTTCTCTATTTCTTAATTACTATTTAATTAATATTTTCTAGCTTACAAATTTTAAAACGGACTATTTTCCCATATCTTGTGCCTTTCTTGGAATTTGAAAATTACTTTATGCAAATATCAGAAATTGCTTTTTTAATTAATGAATCTTGATTTGTATTTAAGCTTGTACGTATAATTTCACAAGCGTAGACTGATAACTTGGAAATGTTGCTGTTCTATATAACGACTTTTTATTACAGTGGCACTTCGATATATGGAAGTTAAAACGTAATGCTTTTTATTTTTACTTGTTATAGACTAATTTGTTGATAAATGTATAGTAAAAAATGTATGTTATTCACAAAACTATATAAAATTTATTATTAAATAGCTGTAATTAATGCCATTTTTTCTTGATGACGCCTCTCTCTTGATTCTTCGTGCCGTTTGTGGATCTCCATTAATACCTTACGAACGGAGTTTTTTTTAGGTATGCTCGCCTTTGCACACCTTTTTCTTCGTATTGTCGCTGGTATTACTGTGCTTATGGCCCCTTCGTGTCGAAATTTACATCCTTTACTATTTTTAAACCAGGTGATAGCATCACTGGTTCTAAACTATCATCAATAGCGCCAATTTTGTGTAACTTTTCCTTACATTCTACAAACTTCTTGGTTTCACCAGATACTCTGTTTTGCTTTTCCGCATTACCTTTTCTGGGAAGGGCAATTTTACATCTGTTCTCGCATTGTGCAGCAGTTTTTGTAACTTGCAACTGGTTGCTTAACTCGGTGGCTACTTCTTCCCACATTTTTTTTTGTTCTATTTTTTTTCATTGGTCCAACTTGACTGATAAATGCTTCATATCTGTCTAATAGAAAACGTATTTCTTCGGTACCCCATTCTAAGTCTGTTAATGTAATACATACATTATAAACAAATATAATTATTATGTGCAAAATAAATCACTTACTTTCTTTATCGTTTAAAGAAAGCTCTAGGGAATTAGGTATAGCGTCTTTAAGTTGGCCATCTTTATGGTTTATTTGGCTTCTTCCACTTTCCGATGCCTCATTGAGAAAATTATTACCCGTTGAAAGAATATTTGCTTCCCGCAAAACTTCTGCGCTGAGAAACATTCCCTCTAGATTGCCAGAAGTACAAAAAGATTTAATATTCTTAGTAATAATATACTTCGTTTTTTTTTCTACCGTTAACTAATTTCGAACTTCACACAGAAGATTCCCATTTACTTCAACACGACTTCCATCATCATGATATATAAATTGCACAAATTCCACATTCATTTTGCTAAGAACTACTTCAACAAAGAACAGCACAAACAGATTTAAAAATTCTGTAAACGTCCCAATACTGCCAAACAATTGAAGGCAGGTACGAGTTGAAACATTTGCTCAACATCTGAGATTTGTTGGTCGCGCCTTTTTCGCATTTTTCAAATGTCGCTCCAAATATTAACACGAGAGCAGTGCAGTCACGTGATCACACTACACGCGTGTACACTCCCACCGAGGGCGGGCAACCTACACCAGTGCAGTGCACGTGCGATTGGAATTCGTCATATGCCTTATATAATTAATTAAAAGGTGGCGCAAAGTTATAACTACAAGTCGGATAACTTTTGCGCCACTTGTTTAAAATCATGAATATCTTGCATTCTATAGATTTACCTAACTTAGCACTATTTTAATCATGTTCACAATCGTTTTTTACATAATATACTATTATGATACACATAGGTCACTTATTTGAAAGATTAATACAATCAAATTTAGAATATTTTGAATAAGATTGTTGGTTAAGTTGAATTGAGTAATAGAAATTAAATTTGAGACAATTTATAATTAATTTTGTTAAGTTATAGCAATTGAGTATTCAATGAGGGCGGTGAAAGTTAATATGAAAGATCAGATAATGTTATCATGTGACAAATATGCTTACTACAAATAAAAAGGTATTTAACAAATCTGCTAGGTGAAATTAAGTGAAGGTATAATTATGAAATGATACAAGTGTGCAGTCATTGAAGAGATAATGGAATATGGTTTAATTAGATGCAAGTAAGAAGAATAAAATAATATTTAATTAGAATTGGATGAATTACTACATACAAGGAATAAGTTATACTAATTACTGGATTTGGTGATTATACGGAGGACGGGTCAATCATTTGAAGGGAGTTGCCTGTGTAGCTGATTGATTTGGGTTAGTTACTATAAGGCATGAGCTGCGGACAATGGGAAATTAGTTTGGATAGCATCTGTTAGTGGAAACTTACCAGGAGGCTGTTCGATTGACAGTAACGTGCAGGAGTCTGGGGTTTGGACGTGTTCGAGTTGGTTTGAGGAGTATCGAGGTTCGGCTGTCGATGCGCTTAGCTGTGAACCTTTAGATGGAAGAGCTCCTTGGCAAGCCAGGTTGAGGTTTTGTGAGCATTCGCTGATTACTTGACATGTCGGCGTGTTTTAATTGTAGTAATTACTCGATCAGCCTCTGCTTTGTCTGCCGATTTATCGTGGGTATGCACATTAAAAGTTTTTACAGCAGCACCATTTCTAACGTGCACTCGCGCTTTACACTGTCGCCTTTGCTCACATCGCCAAAACTCCGTTTCATCATGCGCGGATAATTTATCAAAAACATAAATATACCGGTCACTATAAAACTTGTCACGATTGCGTTGAGATTTAATAGGCTCCATTTTGATGTTACTACTTCAAAATGTGAAGACAAACTGATTGCAATGTCATCTTAATTTCTCTTATTTCATAAAATTTTATCAGATAGGCCGACCTTTTGCTTATAATAGTTATTTACTATACAAGTGGGATAACAGCATCATTAATATGCGTGTGTGTAAGTTACAAACGAGTGCGTAGCACGAGTTATGTAAGCACACAAGTATATTAATGATGCATTATCACACATGTATTGTACACAATTATGTATTGTACACAATTTTATCTACGACTGCCTAAAATTGAGAAATAGTACATTGTGTATCTAGGACGAAAAGCGTAACATTCCTAGACGACTGTGAATATTGTTGGGCGAGGCGAATGCCGAGCCCAACAACACAGGAGTCTGGGAATGTTGCTTTTGTCCAAGATACACCTACTATTTTGCCGCCGATCGATACGAGTAATTAAAAAAAATAGGAAATAGTACTCGAATATTCCCTGCCTAGGCCGGGAATATTATTCCTGTACAGTTTTGTTGTAAATTACCTAGCAACGGCTGATCTAATGGAATGTTTGAATTATTCCTGTACAGTTTTATTGTAAATTACCTAGCAACGGCTGATGTAATGGAATGTTTGACTTTGCTCAACAAAAAGTTTTCGTCAGTAATGTGTCAGTTCTAGTACGATTGGCGGAAAAGTGCATTAAGAGAAATGTCAGATCTGTCATTTTCAAAAATATTTTAGTAGGCAAATGTCATTATGTCATTCATTTGACACTATTTCAGTTACGTAATGAAGTCATTACACAACTCAGTTGCGTAATGAAACCATTACATAACTGAGTGGTGTAATGAGCTTCATTACCTAACTGAAATAGTGTCAAATGAGTGACGTAATGCGTTATCCCACTGGAGTAGATAAACACATTTAAATTGATTATACAAACACCATTCTGTTTCATACCGCGTACGGAAGTTCATAACATCGACCTTTAAAATTTCAATTCGAATCAATTATTATTTACGTAGATAATCACAAAACATCTAGTTTTGTTCGTATCAGTTGAAGAAAAACTTCTTTGCAAATTTGTTAAAAAAACTTCATTTCAATCATAACTACCAAAGATCAGAAAATAAATTAAATCATAGGATATAGAGCCATTTTTTAGGTCTCTGGTTTTAGGATTTACCCTGTCCTTAATTATTGGGAGGTTATGTTTGTCTAGTGCTTCTCGTATTTCTTTTTCGGATAGTGATGGGGGGACGTTTTTGATGATTACAGGCAACAAGTTTTGTATTCTGGTTTCGATAAGTGTAGAATTCAATTTTAATGTCGGTATAGTATTTAGCAAGCTCTCTATAATCATCCTGGTTACTTAAGTTGATTCTAAGTGTATTGTTAGAAAATACAGTTGTGAGCTCACCTGTGACTAGCGCTTGTATGTCTTTGGTAACTTTTTGTTGGTTCAATGTTTTATTTGTTAGGGTATTAAATTGACCTTACGATACTCACGGATGGGCGAGTATCGAAAGCTAAACAAATCCGGGAAACTGGCACGCTCATCCTGACAGATCGTCAAAACAGGCTAAAGGCCTCGGTTCGAATGCGCTCAGGGAGATGGGAGTGGTTCAATACGGTACGCCATAGGGCAAGCGTGTCGGGATAATATATATACAGTGTGTTTCACTTTTCATGGGGACGGTCATGTATCACAGAAAGTACCCAACCAATTTTGTTCAAACTTGCAAGAAATGTATATACCCTTAGTGCCACCCAGGACACAATGACACATAAGAATGGGTCCATATGCGTCCGTCTAAGGACGAAAACAAGGGGCTACTTTTTCACAAAGTAATATTAGCGATTTTTTCCGGCCAAATTTTTTAACATATTCTTAATCCGCGCCTTTGAAAACCTTTGTGGCCAAATTTTCATGCAAAAATTCTTATGCGTTAGAAAGATATTGAAACGCAAACTTGAAAAATACTGTTCATTTATTTCGTCATTTTTCGAATAATAGCCAAGTTTTAAACATTACTTTAACTGTTTTCGTTTTTCTAAAGTGTGATTATCGCTAAACTATCTCTACTTTTTCTAAAATGGTCAATTGTGCCATTATTAACTACACGTCACATCTCAATTCACAATAAATTAATTTGACAGGTACTGCGATGCTCATTTGTTTTCTTAAAAACCGACTATCAAAGTTTCTTGATCAAAATGGAATAAAGTGTATAATATTTCTTATTGTAATTCCAAGCAAATTATTTAACAAAAGCGATAAAACTATAGTTTAGCGATAATCACACTTTAGAAAAACGAAAACAGTTAAAGTAATGTTTAAAGCTCAGCTATTATTCGAAAAATTACGAAATAAATGAACAGTATTTTTCAAGTTTGCGTTTTAATATCTTTCTAACGCATAGGAATTTTTGTATGAAAATTTGGCCACAAAGGTTTTCAAAGCCGCGGATTAAGATTATGTTAAAAAATTTGGCCGGAAAAATCGCTAATATTACTTTGTGAAAAAGTAGCTCCTTTTTTCGTCCTAAGACGGACGCCTATGGGCCCATTCATATGTACCATTGTGTCCAGGGTGGCAGTAAGGGTTGGATACTTTCTGTGGTACATGACCTTCCTCATGAAAAGTGAAACACACTTATATAGGATGTTACCAAAGAAATGGGCGTCACCAGATCCAACTCAAGATAGCCACTTTCAACCGGACCTGGAGGGTTAAAGGGAGCGAGAAGTACACAAATAACTATTTCGGAGGCCACGGTGCAGCGTCAGACACAAACACCTACCTGGAATGCTCATACGCCACGTCCGGGCATCACCTTAACAATGGTCGTAACACAGTGAGTGACACAGTCACCCTGTAAACAAACATGCACAGGACACAATAGAAAAAGAATAAGACGGTAAGGTTAATACATCGAATCAGTTGATGTTGAAAGGTACTATGTAACTTTTATGCAGTTTTGAGAAAAACTAAAAAAACTGAATATCTTTCTTGTATCAGATTTATCCTTAGATATTATTGTGGGAGTGGTTTTATATTGTTTGTGCACAGAAAACGGAGGTAACTTACCCATGGAATTAAGATCCCAACAATTGTTATTAAAAAAAAGAAAGCGTAGTTACGTCCTTTCTACATCTAACACAAAAAAAGCAAGTACTGTTAACTCAAAAACTGATTTATTAATTTTTGAACAATGAATACATATTGTTAAAACAAACTTGATATTTCATGGAAATATGTATTACTTCGTTGGCCAGCAGCGGATAATGTTGGAGTAAAATTCTTTATATTCCCCTTCTACGTAGGTTAGCAGTTTTTGCAAATGCTCTATCTTGGTTTCCAGTATAAGAACATTTGCCTAAGGATATGCTTTGGTGTGAGGTAATTCGAGAGGAATACGTTCATTATTTCGAGGCATATGCAGTGGAAATGTATGATTCGCGAAACTATTGAAACATTCTGAAGCGACCAGATATCCTGGTTTCGATGACTGGTGAAGAAAGTAGTGGAACTGGTATATAGAAAATGACTGTTTCTGGTTTTTTGGAACACCCCCCTTATTGGTCTCGAGTGAAAGAGATTGATTTTTGTAATATTTTGTCCACCAATTTTTAAAATCTAGCACATCTTCAATAGTAATTTATTTTACTGTAAAATGGTTTTTTGCACTGGATGTTACAACCAGTTCAGTGTATTGGTGAACGGAGAAGATTCTATCGTGTTGCTTTAATTTTTTTTGCACTTCCGGGACTAAAGTTGATACTTTAGTCCCCGTAAACAGGGACTAAAGTAGCTCATTTAATCCATAGGGACTAAAGTAAAAATGATACCATAACTATGGTATATTTATGTATACACGAGGTTAGTAGGTTAGGTTTTGTTTGTCATTTGACACACACCGACGCAAATCTCGAATTTGACATATACTGACAATACACTTCAGTACTGCCAACTGATTCAGGCTACCCAGGTCCTGCTGCAATTCAGTTTTTAATAAATTGTAATTGTCAGTTTCCAAATTTTGGAAATGTTTGATGATAATGTTCCCAAATGTGCAAAAATAGCGTATATACCTCGGGACTAAATTGCCTAAATCCCTTGAGTGGTTGTTGCCCTCGGGCGTCGCCCTCGAGGCAACAAACTCCACTCGCGGGATTAAATATTGCACTTTATAGGCCAGTCAAATTGTCGAAAATATCTCGTTTTTTTGACAAAAATACTACCTGAAAAGTGAGCATGTAGTTTTATAGAACAAATCACGTAGAATTGAATGAACTAAAAAGTAACAGCTGAATCAGTGGAGAAGTGATTCAAAATTACGGTCAAAGTAATGAAAAAACGTTTTTTTTTGCATATAAAAGAGCAAAAACGCGATGAATTTTTTCCAAGTAAAATAGGCTTATGTAGTTTAAAAAAACAAATAAATTAAGCCGTCGATTGTCAAAATCGATTAATTAGAAAAAAAGTTATCCCTAAAAAACCGCTAAAAATGACCGATTTTTCAATTGTTCTTAACTTTTTAAAAAAAACCTATATAACGTTGAACTTTTCAGAAAGCATAGTACTCAGTGAGCAGAAAACGCACGATTTTAAAATTTGCAAAAATGTTGATTACTTTTTGCATAAATCATTTTTTTCGAAAAAAATAGGTTTTCGCAGAAATTGATTTACTCAGCCTACAGAAGTCGTACAGCAATCAGCATAGGCTTATTTGGTTCCATAAGAGTTATACTACCACACACAATATGAGCGCAAATTTTTTTGCACTTGAAAATATGTGCAAATTTAATGTGAAGAGTGATCTTTCTTTTACGCGCACAAAATGTTGAATATTTTTGTCAATTTTAATTGTACCGAAATTACATAAGCGCCATTCGATAGCTGCCAATTTTCTCCGTAATTAAAAAAAGATTCAGGTACGACCCATAGAAGCCGAGGAATTTTCTTGTTTGAAATTGCTGGACATTCAATTATTAATATTAGCGGCTGAAATTTGCACACACTTTAGTTGAAGACTTCTAGTGTAATATAAAAATTATTTCGCAATTATTGACCGTGTATTATTTATTGCAAACCGGTTTACATTAAGCGTCGCAAAATGTATGTTCCCTTCAGAGCGGTGCCGTGGCAAGTAGCGTTCGTTGTGGGGAGAAACTCGTAGTAGGCCGCTCCACTGGGCGTTTACTCGCCCTGCACAATGTACTCAGAATATCCTTCCTTTTTTAAATGTTTATAATGATTCTAATAATTATTATAAGAATCATAATATTTATTAGAAGAATAATTATAGCAACTAATTATTTCATTTCTAAACTGTCATTAAACGTGAAAAATATTTTTATTAAAAATAGGATTATAAGATATATTTAAACAAATTATTTACAAGTAATTGTTACGTAATATAAACATCTATCAAAGTACAAACCCTTGCATATGAGATAACTATTACTGCAGTTTATTGCCCACCCAGACATATATTGACAAAATATCAACCAAGTATTCTTTGACACACTGGGACTGTGATATATAATTACACTAACAGCCAGTCTTATAAAGTCCACTAATCTGAAGTTTATGTGTACTTTGTTGTTAAAATAAACAAAAGCGCATTTACATTCGTAGAAAGTTGACAGCTATCGAATGGTGCTTATGAAATTTCGGTACAATTAAAATTGACAAAAATATTCAACATTTTGTGCGCCTAAAAAAAGATCACTCTTCAAATTAAATTTGCACATATTTGCAAGTACAAAAAAAATCGCGCTCATATTGTGTGTGGTAGTATAACTCTTACGAAACAAAATAAGCCTATGCTGATTGCTGTACGACTTCTGCAAGCTGAGTAAATCAATTTCTGCGAAAACGTATTTTTTTCGAAAAAAATGATTTATGCAAAAAGTAATCAACATTTTTGCAAATTTTAAAATCGTGCGTTTTTTGCTCACCGAGTACTATGCTTTCTAAAAATTTCAACGTTATATAGGTTTTTTTTTTTTAAGTTAAGAACAATTGAAAAATCGGTCATTTTTAGCGGTTTTTTAGCGATAACTTTTTTTCTAATTAATCGATTTTGACCATCGACAGCTTAATTTATTTGGTTTTTTAAACTACATAAGCCAATTTTTTTTGGAAAAAATTCATAGCGTTTTTGCTCTTTTATATGCAAAAAACCGTTTTTTCATTACTTTGACCGCAATTTTGAATCACTTCTCCACTGATTCAGATGTTACTTTCTAGTTCATTCAATTCTACGTGATTTGTTCTATAAAACTACATGCTCACTTTTCAGGTAGTATTTTTGTCAAGTAAATATCTAATTTGACTGGCCTATTTAGTCCCTCATGATGTAATATACTATTTAATCAGTCCAATATATAAAGGAGTGCCCTCTGATAGGGAAAAATTGTGCCACTTTATCGGATCTACCCGTTTCAGCTAATGCCATACACATCGTACCATGGTATGGTTCTTGTTTTGCCCTGGGCAATTGTCAGAATATAATTCCGTTGCTCATTCAGGGATGTAGTTGTTAATATAATCCAATACGAAGGAGCAAACTTCGTTTGGTCCCTTATTGGCCAGTCCTTCATGGTAAATGTAGAAAAATGCCTGACGTGTTTTCAAATTATGAATGCCAAAGATATTAACGGTCAGTTGAGTTAAATAAAACAAGTCCTGCACTGGAACCTCAAGGAGATGAACGTTCTGCATGAAATCGAAAGCCAATGGTACCATTTCATCTCGATTTTTACACTCTTCGGTAGATTGTTGCAGTGAACTATAAAATTGCTTTGCTCTTCCCTTATGTACCAACAGTTCAGCAACAGCTGCTCTCTTGGCAGCATCCCCAAGAGACGGGTTTTTTATTTTCACATCAAGTTCTTCGCACTTACAAGTGTCTATTTGTGGACGTCCAAAACGAAGAGTAAAATGTTCATGGAAATATTTGACAAAGTAGGTATAACTCACTGGAGCATCAGGATATTTTGTAGAATACATCTTGTGTATAATTTTTAAAGTTAGCTTTGGATTATATAAATGTAAATGTAACAAAACAAAATTAAATGAAATATTGCACACGAAGTCATTGCAGTTACAAAGTAATGGTACAGTTACAAAGTAATATTAATTGGACGCAACAGTATGTGTTTGAAATCCGCGAGCCACACCACTCGCGAAAACTCGTTTTGCGAATATTAATTGGACGCAACAGTATGTGTTGGAAATCCGCGACGCCAGCAGCACATTATTATTTTCACACCACGTCCCGCGTGCACCAATCACAAACGGCAGGCAGTAGATCTCTGAGGGTCGGTATTTGGTGCGAAGGGCATCTATACATGGAGGGGTGTTGTAAGTATTTTGTTTGCCCCAGAACGCATCTTCGAGGGGCCGGGGGCCTTCCCATACAATGGTGACGTCTGAGATGTATAAACGTCCGTCTTTGACAAAAACAAGGTCCGGTTTTCTGCGGATGCGGTCCGTTCCCCAGAGGTTTGGTTCTTCATCTACCTGCCAGCCATTTTTTTCTAGCAGCTTTTGCTAAAGATGATGCGACGAAGTTATGTCGGCGTATCCTCGGGTAATGAGTGATGGGACATGCCTGTAGCACGTGGCATAATGTTTCTGATCTGCTGCAGCCTGCCCGGCACTTGGCGGCTGGTCCACGGTTATAGGGTGTCCCAACTGTGGGTAGAACATTGCCGCGGAGTTGAACAGCCTTGACGTAGTCTCGACCGTTCCAAAATGGTGGGGGTTTGTGAATCCAGGAAGAGCTACAGGATGACGAATTGCCTTGGTGGAGACCATTTCCCGAGGTTGATTCTTGTAGTGAGTTGCGCGACCAGGTACGGATGCGATCTTTGCCCTTCCCATGTGTTGTAAGTCGTCCTTCTAAGTTGTTTACGAATTTTTGGGACCAATCGGACATGATGGCGTCGCTGAAGAATTGATTTCCGGTGTCACTCAGCTTCTGTATCCTTCCCAGGACTATTGACGGTATTAAATCGGCGAGACAGGGAATGCCAATCCCGTCATCACGGCAGTGTGAGTCGAGGAAGGCGGTGGGGATTGTGGGAGGGAGTTGAAATACACGCTTTAGGGAGCGTCTGATAATTTTGTCAACTGTGTTGAGGACATGTTTGTATATTGTAGGAGCTTGGAGGGTGTGTAGTAGCCTAGGTATGAGGTAGAAGCGTAAGATGTTTAGCTTTTGTTGGGGTAAGCGGGGCCTTTTCAATCCGGGAGAGATAGGTGTTTATAGTGTCATAATCGGAAATGCGGACGCCTAGAGCTCCATATTTTAAGTCCAGGTAACTGAAGTAATCGCCCACACTTAGTTGTTTGATTGGTTCCTGGTTAATGGAAAAGTTGCTCTTGGTGATGGTAAACAGCTTTTTCTTCTTAGGAATGAGCCCGAAGGAAAGGGCACTACACTTGGCTGCATTTAGTGCCATACCCCGTTTGTTTAGGAAGGATTGGAATATTTTGAGTAGTGTTTGCGTTTCTAGTGAGGTAGCGCCAAAGAGAATGACATCGTCTGCGTAGGCAAGGGCTGCCAGCTTATTGTTACATCCAGGGAATGAAAGACCAGCAGCGCTATTGGAGATTGTTTCCAGTAGCTCATCCATTATGAGGTTAAAAATGATTGGAGATAGCGGGTCGCCCTGCTTAACCCCGCGTCTAAGCGGTATCCTTTTTAAAACAAGAGATGGTCGTATGGCAGTCTTTATAAGCTTCAAGAATATAGTCTTGTAGGGCAGGGTGGATATTGAATCTCTTGAGGGCCCGTGCGATGGACGAATGAGCTATGGAGTCAAACGCTTTACTGATGTCCAAGGATACAATATGTAATGGTTTGGTTAGCCGACGGTGTGATTTAATCAGTGCTTGTAGGATGACGCTGGTGTTCATGCAGGCGTCCATAGGAGTAAAACCGGTCTGTAATGGGCACAAAGGTAAGCGTTCGATGCGTTGTGCCAGGATTTTATGCATAAGTCGTGTGAAAATGGATCCAATTGTGATCGGACGCCAATTGGTGGCTAGCTTAAGGTTTCCTTTCTTACGAATGAGAACTGTCGGGCATCGTTTTAGCACCTTTGGAATGTGACTTGTATATAAGCATCCGTTAAGTAGGATTGCTTTTCTGTGTACGGGAAGCTTTTTAATATAAGAAATGTTGTAGCCGTCCGGTCCAGCAGCTTTGGTCTTGGTGCTGCTAATGGCTAATGTGCGTAGAGATCTCCGACCTCCTGGATGTCGGGAGAATTGTCATTTTGGGTGGCGTTAACTCCATCCAATATATTACCGGCGAGCTGAGCTCGATTTGATTGGTAAAGTTTCTGGGCTTTTTTGTATTCGAATGCTCTCTCCGCATTGAGCCCTTTATATCGCTTGTGAGGGTGGTTAGGGCGTGATTGCGAGCGCGTATAGCTGGAGCGTTGCTAATTGTTCTTTTAGGCAACATATCCGCGGCGAGCTTATCCAGGTCGCCGTGAGCGGAGGTTGGGCTAGATATTAAAGATTGTAGGACCTCTCTATCAATTTGCGCAAGTCTTTCTATATCTAAGAGCGTCTGAAACAAACCAATAAATAAGCCGGATTTATCATCATGTGCAGATGGTGTTCGATTATCTGCAGGGGATTTGATGTTTTCGATCAACTCGTTGGTAGGCAATGTATCGTTGTCCGAGTCTGGGCGGTACTGGACGAGCTAGAGCTAGGAATGGGCCTGATGAGAGGTCTGCGTCTGAGCTGAGGAGATGAGCCAGAAGTGGAGGCAATAGGAGGCTCTTGTGACGGATTATGAGTATTGTCATCGTCGGGAGGAGGGTTATCTTGTAATTTTTGTTTAGCTGAAGCCAGTAGTTCCTTGTAGTGGGCCTGCTTCCTTTGGTACTTGATTGCATCTTCTTTGCGCTTAAAGGTTTTTGCAAGGTGTTTGATTATTGTTCTACCTTCATAGCGGGCCTCTTCTTCGGCAACTGTCATTAGATCGAACTCAGACCAGGGAATTACTGTCCTGGCTGCGCCAGCCTGTTCCGATTCTAGATTGTAAGCAACTGGATGTGCAAGGCGCTTATGCTGTTGTAGGCCAGCAAATGTTTTGAATATTCGGTTACAGATTTCACATTCTGAGTCGGTGGGGTTTCGGGGGGGTTGACAATTCCTCCTCTGGCTTTTGCAGGTTGTATATTCTTTGCCACAATGACAGACGTGGCGTTCAGGGGTTAGGGGTGGGGGCATGTCGGAATATATAGATCTACTCGACTTGCTTGATATTTAGGGTAAAAACCCACTCAATTTAAGGGCCCAGTATGGGAATTTGGTTTCAAAGAAACGGAGGCTCCCAAGGTGTGAGAAGAGAAGGGGAGAAGCTTAATAAACCGCAGTTGCGGAGAAGCCTAAAGCACTTGAATATAGAGAATTTGAAGATAGCAATTAGGTTGAGAGACAACAGAATATACTTATGATGTTATAAGACCAAGTGTGAGGTTGATATGTTGTCAGTTGCACGTTCGTGCAGAACCCCCTAGCCGAGGCTAAGTACTTCGTAGCAGGGGCGGCGCTGGTACGGAGCCGACTATCCATACTTCGACCGGCGTCCCTGACAGAAGGCAGACACATTCTATCACCCAAGCTTCGGTCTGGCTAGGGCCTACGATTCCGCCCCCCCATGGAAGTGACGGACACGCTTCAAGGCTCAGGAATGTGGTGCCGCCTGCCCTTCCACGGGCCTCGGGTCTCAGCCGGACGGTCTGGGATACCAGCCACCTAGACCGCAATCGGTGACTGGAGAGCCTTTCTATTTAAAGCGTGAAGAACTACCTCAAAACACGCTGGAACGAGTAGCAGACGTCCACTGCTGCGGGGTACCTCGTGGAGCCGCAACCTCCCAAACTCACAATGTGAGAGCTCCCAGAGTAACTTTTGTAAGAGGTTATTCCCCTCTGTGCAATCCTGTTGGTCCGCGGGAGGTTTTAAGCCCTCCAATCCTCCGGTCAAGCCGGTTTGGGCCCCGCTATCCGCCACCTGGGGTCGCGCTCTATGGTGGTTACAGGAGTCCACACAAAATGAACAAAAGAACAACTTCTCGAGATATTGCTATCCTTATTTTCGGTTTTTGGTGTAACCCGACGTTGAACATTACGTATTTCTAAGCAACCTTGTAAATAAATATCTTGCTCGTCTTTTGTTTTTAATGCATAAAATTTCTGAAATATGTCGTTCCTCTGATCTTCGCCAATTTTTTCGAAGCATTTCATCGGGCATCGGTTATAGACGAGCGTTACTATTAAATTTTGTTTTTATTCATAAGAAAGGGACTTACCGGCAAGGAAGACCAATTTTCTTTGCAACATCTTTACCGTTGTAGCCTTTATAAGCAACTCCTTCTACTCTGCTCCGTTTGATGACAGTTCTGCTGTATAAGTTAGTATTACGTACACCTTTTTTCCTTTTGTTATGCAATAACACTTCAGTTTCTGCACCTGCCTCCGAAGACTCTGATTAAAAAGTATTATTGAAATAAGAACTAACAATCTAGCTGGCCAAAATTATTTGAGCTTTCAAATGAAGTCATATTGGGCAGATAAATTTATTTGGAGGCTACTGTTTAAAAAAAAATATAAATTGATAACAATACATACAGGGTGTTAAAAAATTTTGTCGGATATTTTACCCAGTAACAGATTTCATCAATACAAACAAAAAAGTCCTAATAAAGATGGATCCGAAAACGCTTTTACCTTTTACAGTTGATCCAGTAATTTCAGAGGCGTGCCCACGGGGCATGTCGATTAGATTTTTTCATTAAAAAAATAAAACCCAGGAGATTGTTTGCAATTTTCAGGTTTTTCTTTAATAAAAAAACTAAAACTGCAACTTTTTGTCGTTTAAGTTTTTTTCATATCTTGCTTCGTTTTGAAGAAAAAAATAAAACCTATATTTTTGCATGTCTCTCAACCTGCTAAGACAGAAACTAAAATGCTTCAATAACTAAAAACCCCTTAACAGATTTTACTGAAACTTTGAAGGTTCACTGGTGCTACTAAGGATCATGTTTTGGCGCACTTAGATTTAAATTATTTATTCCAGGGGCGGCTGTGATTTTTTTTAACTTTAATACCCTGTATCTTGGAAACAACGCGTTTCCGGACGCATATTTATTAGGACTGTTTTCTTTGTATTGATGATATCTATAAGTGGGTAAAATATTCGACACGATTTTTTTAACACCCTGTATAATTATTAATGTGAGGAAATGTGTTCTTCCTCTGAGAGGGTGCTTTCTTCCTCCAAAATTAAGTTTTTGACCCAGACCATGTCTTCGTCATCTGAATGTATTTCTTCTTCTTCGTCTGATCTTGGGAGAGCACTTGAACTTGCAGGTATGTCTAATTCAAGCAACATGTGTAACGTTTCCTTTAAAAAGGGCTTTGATCTTTTTCTTGGTATTTGTCGCATTCCAGTGAGGAGAGGATCCGAAGTGAGGAGTAACCTATTAAAAACGTCTTGGTTGCAAGCAGTCCTCGAAAACTTTCTCGCAAAGTTTTGTCGATAAAGCCGGAAGTGTTTGTTTCTAGCCTCTGCGGCCTCTTCCGACAGTAGACCTATAGGCAACATAGCATGCTCCACAATGATGGGTCCATGTATTAAAACCTTATGCAATGTAGGTATCATTGGATGCCAAGCGTATTTTTGAACATATAATTTTGCTGTGTCCATGGTGTGGTGCTGCAAACTTTTCTATATGAATTTTATGGCCGCTTGATATAGTCTCCAGGATTACTTTTAGGCGATAAATTAATTGAAAGTCTAAGCCAGTTATTTCTGCTGCAAGTTTTGGATCCATGAAAATCTCCTGCTGGTATTGCCATCATTAGTGTTTCCAAACCCAGCCTTGGGAACATCCACAATCAGACCCATCCTTTGTCGGAATTCTACTTGTATTTTTGCCTTAGTTGCGTTTGCAACTCTTTTGTCGTTCTCGTTTCTCAGCTGTCACTTTTTTAGGCACAATTTGTAGGCTAAGTGGAGTAGACTTTCGAAAAATCTTATTCTTGCATGCAAGACTGATAATCCAAATCTCAATGAGTCTTTAGATGTCTCTTTCTTCTTGCTTAGGTCATTGAAATCTTTTGCTGTTGCACTACAAATATAGCACCTCATTGTCGATTTGGTCGAAGTTGCAGCATTGCATACTTTGGCGTCAACCATTGTAAGAGCCATATTGTGTTTAACATAATAAACTCTATCTGTCAATTCTACCTTCGTGCGCTCCAAATTTGCTCCAGCATCTTCGATATATTTAATTTCTTCATTGGTAATGTCTGTCGTCTCTTTGGTAAAACGTATTCTTATTGGTCGACAATATCGGGGTGAAGAAGGTGTTGGATTTTGCCAAATGACTTTCTTTTCCTCCGAGTCCAAATCTATCAGTAGTTGTAACGGCACAATCGAACTTTGAAAAATATTGCAGTCTGAATCTTGCTCGTTTTCAAACTTTTGCTTGAATCGGGACTGCTGCGAACCATCACATCCCCACTTGTAAATCAACGTAAGGTTATTGCAGTCTTCTTGAGGTAAACGTTGTACGACTTCCTCTAAATAAGTAAGCAGTCTATTAGCAGTATGATTGAGTAAACTCTGTAAATTCGCTTCAGTACAATTCTCAGTTACTTGTATGGTATCCGGATATGACTCCAACTTGGTTTTCTGCAAAACTGTGTAGCACGGGAGATATGGTAGGAAACTCCTTATTGTTTCATACTGATTTTTCGAAAGTCCAGCCTCAACAAACATTGCTAAAGCTTTCAGAGGCGACAACTGATGAGGAGTAGTTTGATCTTCCATTGATTTTGAAAAAGCGTGTTTGTACTTGGTTGCTCGTTGTGGGCTAGAGGTCAGGTCTTGTAGTATTTTGGAAGCATCTCTTTTTCCTTCCTTTTGGAGATTCACGTGAGCGGCGTATAATAATTCTGTTGACTCATTATTCTTACGCAGAGTTTCCGTTTTGAGTCTTATACTTCTTTCGCTGGAATCATGAAACACCTTTGATGGACGCCCCACAACCTGTGATAGTTTAGGTAGGTTGAATGCTATAGTATTTAACCACGTTTGAATCTTTCCCATGAAAATAGATTCTTTATAACTTGCTTCAGTCCATCTACGCTTAAACTCCGACTTTACTTGTGAAAATCTCTTCTTATTATCCCTTTTATCGTATTCGGAAAATTCGTCTCTATTAATGAAATAATCCTCAACAAAATCTAATTTTTCATTAATATTCATTTGATTTTGTTGTTGCATCATGTTGAATATTTCTCGTTTTGTGAATATTCTACATCCTGATGGTTCTGGAAAAATCATTCCTATTAAAAAAATACAGTAATTGAGCATAAAGTATGACCAACATTATTTTCATCTAGTATGGCTATGGAATATTTCATAATTTATGAATGCAACTGCGTTCATGACTAAATGTCAAACTTGACATTTGTTTTTTAGTGATTTATAATTGCATTCATAAATTAGGAACTATTGCATAACCATACCATACATCCTGATGGTTCTGGAAAAATCATTCCTATTAAAAAAATACAGTAATTGAGCATAAAGTATGATCAAACATTATTTTCATCTAGTATGGCTATGGAATATTTCATAATTTATGAATGCAACTGCGTTCATGACTAAATGTCAAACTTGACATTTGTTTTTTAGTGATTTATAATTGCATTCATAAATTAGGAACTATTGCATAACCATACCAGATGAAAATAATTTTTGACTTACTATTTAATAAAAGGCGTCAAATTAACTGATCGCAAACGTAACAAATGGATCCGAGAACAAACCAAAGTTACGGATGTAATGGAGAGGGTAGCCGAATTGAAGTGGAGGTGGGCTGGTCATGTGGCCCGAAGGACTGACAATAGGTGGACTAAACTACTTTTAGAGTGGAGGCCTAGACTTGGACGCAGGAATGCAGGGAGACCCACAACGAGATGGAGAGACGATATTAAGAAAAGGGCAGGAATTCAGTGGATGAGAAAAGCTCACAATCGATGGAAATGGCATGAAATGGGAAAAGCCTACATCCAGCAGTGGATTGAAATAGGCAGATCGTGATCGTGATTTAATAAAATACTTATATGACATGAGAACAGTTTAGGGCCTAATACATAAAAAATCGGAAGAATCCGGAAACGTTTTCAGCATGTATTGAAAGCTGCAGCCTTTGACTATTCATTTATGAAAAAAAAAGTCGCGGGACTCTTCTGAAAATATGACAAAAGCAATTTAGAATTTCAAAAAAAGTTTTTAAAATATTTCAAAAACCCAATTTTTTTAATGTCACTATGAATGTGGAAAA
Organism: Agriotes lineatus; assembly: GCA_940337035.1. Lineage (NCBI taxonomy): Eukaryota > Metazoa > Arthropoda > Insecta > Coleoptera > Elateridae > Agriotes > Agriotes lineatus. Next base: position 37,899 of record CALNHX010001769.1, on the reverse strand, counting down.
CAGCTTATATGCAACTAAAATTATATAATTATTTCTTACTTACCCCCGTCAAGGTGTTCCATGGTTCCAAGAATATATAACTTTCTTGAATATATATAAAACACTGTTAACTGTGCGCACTTTTCAATTACACAGAAAGCACCAATCTGCGGTTCTAGGGAACGACAAGTTCAAACTAGTACTGTAGCACTACTGCTGCCTCTATGTCACATAGCGTGCTGGTGTCATATTGCTCCACTGTTCAACTTTAAGAGGCGGTACCTAATTTTTGTTGATAATGAGCAAATTGAAATTGACTTTTGGCCAGCTAGATACGGCACATACTCCACTGTGCGACGGCTAGGGACTGCAGGTGCAAGGAACGCGGTGAAATGAGTGTACAAAATTGATAAATTAGAAAACGGCGGTACCACGAATGTACAAAGTTTAAGAAAGGCTATACTTGATACTAACTGTTGCAGTTTCATGCGACGTACTATTGCTAAGAACGACTCAGCATACAAGCGGACTCGACAATTATGTACCACATTGTTTTAAAGGTTTATATTGTTAATTAACTGACTGAGAAATAACAAAATGGCCTGACACATTGAGAAAAAAGTGGTGGAGCATTTGTTTTATCTGAAGTTGCATTTCTTTCGTCAGCAGGTATCTTTTGGTTCTTCAGCTTGGCTTAAGAGATAAAAGCTATTTTCTTTGAGTAAGGTTAAATTGCTATTGACTTTGCTACTTTGTTTGCACTTTGTAATGTATTGCAACCCTTGTGTTAGGGGCTGCAACCCTGTTGGTGGTCTTAGGGGTAGGTTTCCCTCTTAGACCACTAATTTCGCTTCTTCGGAGAATAGCTCGGTTGCTGACCACTGAACTAAATGGAGGGGTTGTGAGGCCGATATTCGATGGAATAAAACTCCCCAGAATTAATAAAACTATATTAAAAACAAATAATATTTCTGCACCATTACAATGGGTATTCGCCCGATCGGTTCTATGATTAATTAGCTGTAAGTTTCGTTAAAAGGATGGTCAAAATTATGCTTAATTTTTGTGACATCAATTTACTTTGGAAGGAAAGAATAATTCAAGCTGCCCTGCCCTTATTGTGGGTTAGTAAAGTACAATAGGTGTGTCTGACCTTTATTCCGGTGTTGGTGTTCACCCTGTGGATGTTTATGGTTTTATTTTAAGCGGAACTACCGTAAAGCCGGTCCCAGACTACTCGCGAACGTTCGCGACAGGCAATCGCGAACATTCGCGAATGTTTGCTTAACCTCCCAGACTACTCGTAGTAACTCGTATATACGTGTGCTAGCAACATTCGTGAATACTTGTGATGACTCGTGATGCTCCACGAGCTAAAGCAAAATATCTGTGTTCTGTGTGAACCGAAAGCGCTGTATATTCATGAGGTGTTTGTAATTTTTTAGTAACGTTTGTGAGACTTTTTTCGAAAATGAATAGTGAACAAGAGGAGCAGATTATGGTCAGCGCTGCATACGTGGTTATGTCTTCCGGATACTTATTGGCAAAAAAGAAAATGACAAGAAAACGAAGATGGTGGATGGCGGCTTTACATAAGAGCAGAACCACGTAAGTTTATCTTTTTTATATTTATTTCATCTGATCTCTGACTTCTTTTATTTTTAGTAATTATGCATTATTAATTTTGTTTTATATTTATGTTTGAAGGTATAGCGGCACTAACATGTTGGAGAATTTAAATGCAGAACCATCTGGTAAATTTGAAAATTTTTGCCGAATGTCTGCTACCGATTTCGAATACCTTTTAAATAAAGTAGGACCCCACATATGTAAACAGGACACGTTATGGAGAAAAGCTATTCCAGTTAACGAGATATTAGCAGTGACACTAAGATTTTTGGCTACAGGAGACAGCTTCACAAGCCTGTCCTATTTATTTAAAATATCAAATCAAAGTATATCAGTCATTGCGCACGAAGTATGTACTGCTTTGATTCAAGAGCTACAAAACGAAATAAAGGTAAAATATTATAGTAAAAAATAACTTTATTGGATGCCTGCCTGACTGATTTACAGTATATTCAAATCTGAATATGCTTCTTCACTGCATGTAGGAATTTGCTGTTTTTGTTGTGAAGTTGAAGCGGCTTGTCCTGATGTATACGGTGAAGGAGAGTGGTACCCTGTATAGCTGTGGGTGGACAAATCGCTTGCCGAAAAACTGGGACTCGGTAAAGGCGACTGCATGTGCGAAGGAGGAAACTGATAATAATTGTAGGATGAATGTGTAGGTGGACGTTGTTCAGTCAATAATCTCATCTTTGCACGGAACACCAAGTTGTCAATTTCATTCATAACTGTGGCACGATTCAAATCATCAAACTCCCTCAGTTTCATGGCCAGTAGCTCCGCGTACACAGAACAATTGTCTTTATCGGGTTTTTTCTTATTAGCCACAGTCTTCATTATCTTGTCATTTGTGTTTCTATAGCTTCAATATTCATCAGCTTTCGTTTCCTGACTCCTCTGACTGTTGGTGTACTAAGTGTATCTCCTACATTATGATCGGCAACATCATCTGTCGTTGCAGGCTCCTCACCACCAGAATCTTCTTCACCATTGGCTTCTCCCTCATGCTCTACTTGCTCTGCTGTTTCCTAATAGGATAAAAAAAATAAAATTTTAATATACATCCTCTTTTGTAGATGCCAAGAACATCAGAAGAATGGCTAGCTATAGAGAATGGATTTCGTGAAAAATGGAACTTTCCTCACTGTATAGGTAGCATTGACGAAAAACACATTACAATACAGTCTCCACTTAATAGTGGTACCGAATTTTTTAATTATAAACAATCTTTTAATGTGGTCCTAATGGCAGCTGTTGACGCAAATTACTGCTTCATATTTGCAGACATAGGGTGTCAGGGAAGGATCAGTGATGGTGGCGTTTTTGCCAATTGTGCTTTATCCAAAAAAATGACTGCAAATGAATTGAATCTGCCATCAGATGTACCATTACCCTCAAAGACATTTCCATCCCTTATGTTTTTGTGGCAGATTATGCATTCCCTTTGGAAAAAACATATAATGAAGCCTTTCATTGGAAGGCATGACAAAGGCAGTAAAGAACGGGCATTTAACTATCGACTTAGTCGAGCCCGCCGCGTAGTTGAAAATGCTTTTGGGATTATGGCGTCCGTATTCCCTGTATTTAGAAAACCAATGCTACTACAACCAGATAAGGTTACAAATATAACAATGGCCTGTGTTTTATTGCACAATTATTTGAGGAAGAGTAGAACATCATCCTCCAAGTATACGCCACCATGTACTTTTGACAGTGAAGTAGAGGGGACATTAATTGAAGGAGCATGGCGACAGGATGAAAACAACACGAGTTCATTAACACCACTTCGTAAAATTCCCAGGAAGCCATCAGAACAAGCCAAATATATAAGAGAACATTTTGCTGATTATTTCATTTCAAACGGAAAAGTACCGTGGCAGAATTCATGTTGTTAAATACATACCGGGTGCTGACTTGCGGGACGCACCATAGGGATTTGCATAGTAAATTCTTTATATTAAATTATTTGCTCACCGAATTATTTTAGAGCTAAAGTGTAAATACATTTTTTGTAGAGAAAAAAATAGTGCATCCATTCATACTGTTGCTATCAATTTTTCTTTTTTCGGAACCGAAGGAATGCAAAAAACCAAACTAGCATTTTTACAAAAATCAGTGATGCCATGGAATTATTGAAACAAGCCAATGCCAACGCACGTGCGTGCGGAGCGACAATATGTGTTGTTTGTTTGTCATTAATGTTTGACGTTTGTAATAATTCATTATTAATTATGTTCTGCTTAATCTATCTAAGGTACCTGGACCTTGTCCATAACAAAAATGGTTTTATAGTGGACGTTGGTTAAGTAAGCTCGTAGTTTATTGTAAAATATCCGTATCGGCAAATTCCAAACCGTACAACTATTAATCGACTGATACATACTAAGTTTAAAACTACAGGCACGTTATTAAATAATTGCAGGTGCAATAATGAGGTTCATAACTAACACCAAAACGAGAAAATAGTATTTTACAGTAGAAGTCCGTTAGGATAGCCTTTACTGCCGAGCCAGAGAATTTGTGAGACGAGCTCGAAGAGCGAGTCGAATAATACTGGCGAGGCAGTAAAGGCCCTAACGGACGTGTATTGTACAATAGCTTTTGTAATACCTATATACAATTCGGTCATACTTATCTTTTTAAATTTATTTTAATAAAAACGCTAGATTTGTGTAATGACGTTTTAGAATGATTGAGAGTGCGTAGGACGTTGCAACTGTTGTTTATAAATGTCATTTATTTCCAATTCTGTGTATGGCTGTAAGGAGATGACAAACGTCACTCTGACGTTTGGCACACAATTTAGCAGGCCGTGATCTTTACGGACACTTTTTACGGCCGGGCCGTAAAGAGGTTTCTTACGTAGTACTAAACAGTCCCTAAAGAAATATTTAACAAGTAGGTATTACAAAAACGATATTACGTCCAATCTTTTGACGGCAGTGACTGGATGATCGCCCCGCACGCACTTGCGTTGGCATTGGCTTGTTTCAATAATTCCATGGCATCACTGATTTTTGTAAAAATGCTAGTTTGGTTTTTTGCATTCCTTTGGTTCTGGAAAATGAAAAATTGTTAGCAACAGTATGAATGGATGCAGTATTTTTTTCTCTACAAAAAATGTATTTACACTTTAGCTCTAAAATAATTAGGGGAGCAAATAATTGAACATAAAGAATTTACTATGCAAATTCCTATGGTGCGTCGCGCAAGTCAGCACCCGGTATATTAAATTTTAACAAAATGAGACATTTGTATTAAGATTAATAAATAAAACATTGTTATACTTACCTCAGTACTTTTTGTTGTCCTTGGTTGATACACCGACGTCAAAAACGTGGCCATTCTATCGTAAGCAAACCAAGTCGGCTTATATACCGTATCACGGCCAGTTCCTGACTTTACCGTTTTTTTTACTTTCCACAATTGTGACCGAAAAGTTGCCATTAATGAATCTCTTTTTTTCTTCAATTCTTCCACAGAGCATTCAATGGAAAACGAATCTTGAATTCTTTTCCAAGCATCTCGTACCTCAAGGCGATTGCGATGCAGCGGATGTTTCGGATTCCATATAACAGGCTCCTTCTCATACAAGTCCGACAACTCAAAAACCGCTTCAGGCGATAGTTCCATTATTAATAATTAAAGTGTACGATCGTATACGCACCCTTCGCGTTGTAGTTCTATGAAGCAACTAAAATCGAATTTTATTTTTCGTATGCATAACACGAGTATTCGCGAGTAGTCTGGGAGCTTCCACCACGCGTGCGACTACGAGCAAAATCGATATAATTTTCCTTTGACTCGTGTTACTTTACCGATAACCGATGGGAACTGCACGAGTGCGTTCACGAGCATACACGTAACACGAGTGGCCCGTCCCAGACTACTCGCGAATGTTCGCGAGTAGTCTGGGACCGGCCTAAGTATTTAATGAGATTTAAGGGAGTTCGGCTGAAATGTTTGGATATCCCGGGCCTCCTTGAAATCCTGGGTTCTACGTATGGATGGGCACTGCACGCACACTAATTTTATAGATGAGAATTTTCATTTAGGACTTAGTTAAAAGTTGCACCAAAAAATGTTAACGACGGGTTAATTAATTCCTCGAGACCGGGACGCGCGAACTAACTCGCGGTGGTCGCTCTGCCCCCCCAGGAAAACTTTTGAGCGTTCCTTCGTATCACCCGATTTCTAATTCGTCTTGAGTCGTTTTGTCAATCTTTGACTACGCGTTTCTCACTGGCTTGTTCTTCATAATGCAACTCGGCTGTTCCCAGCTTTCTTCTTGGAAACTATTTGCTGCCCTGTTATGATCGAATTTCCTTGGTTTCTTTACGCGCCGATTTAAGCCTTGCGACCGGATGCAATTCAACCGCTTCTTCTGATTACGACAATGTAGCTTTTCGTTCTTACCAATGAACTTTTGCTTCGCAATAATGTAATTTATGCAGGGGCGGCTTTGATTTATTCTTTCTCCTGACAACTTAGAATCTATAAGGTTTATAATTATAAACGCAATTTCTTGCGGGTTGTTACAACTTCCTTGATTGGCGGGGACAAGTGGTCGGAACTTCTTTTTACGGTTGCCAATGGAGCGTTGCCCAAATGGCAGCGACATTTAGTTGTTACAATAATTAAATGTTCAGATATGTTTGCACTTGGATTTACATTAAGCTACAGCTGAGCTATGGCACTTTAATAGTGAGGTTGTAGCGATTAGAAGCGGACGGACGATACTCGACTGCATAGTCTGAATGCCAGAACTCGATCGTAACAAAAATGAATTTCAAAGTGTAGTAAGTACCAAGGTGCATCTCGTCGAATTACATCAACAGCACACTGCTATACCAAAGGGTTTATATTGCATCACAACTTCATAAATTAGGCAGTAAGTATGAAGGAAATTATAGCAAACAAGTTTTAAAATAATACAGTGATGTAATTACACACACAAAATGTAAAGGTGCCTCTTTGTTTTTATACGACAAAATTTAGAGTAATCAGTTCTATTTTTTTTAATACACATAACAAATTATACAAATAGTTTAAAAAACACTGTATTATCAGGAACATTTGATATATAATTTAAACACAATACAAAATAATTAAAACACAAGAAGCTGTCCAGGTGCATTCCAGAGTGCAGGTAATTTTTATATTGGGTGCACCTCAAACAGGAAGGACCTGCGATCAGACTTCAAATAATGGCAAACATGATTCTCCCTGCTGGCACCGACACATTATAAAGTAGTTTAAGGTCATCGAGCTTGTTGAATTATTTGCATTCGTTATTATTGTTGTGATACTATACACCGGCGATACATTGAAAATAAAATATGTGTTGTCGATCATAGTTTGGAGTGCACCTAAACCCAGTTAATACAAAACAACTACCTGGATAGAAACTGGCTTAGTACAAAACTAATTTTAAACAACACAGTTAAAGCTAATTTTAATTCCTTATAGCTTATCAGATTTTTGCTAAAACGCAAACTATTATGAGGTAGAAATAAATACGTTACTTATTTGGTTTTGTTAAACCTAGGCTACCAACACATTCCCTGATTATTGATGTTGGCTTTCAGATCTTTCTCAACGTATGACATTGTCACAATGTTAAAGCACCACTAAATACTGATATACTAAAAGACACCTTTTATGTACCGGGTACTCACTGACAAATTTCAATAATATTCCTTGGTATTTCAATGTTTTCCATTCAGTTTATAAGTTATAATTTGGAATATATCAATAAACGATAAATAAGCATTATAGAAAAGCATGCTTAAATGTAAAATAAAAAAAGTTAGAAAGGCAATTTAAATAGTGCTTAATTTTTTTACAGAAATAGATAAAGTGCCTGTATTGCTATATTTACCTATAATTTTTTGCCAATTCCAGGTTGGTCGGGTCAGTGAGTACTCAGTAATAGTAATTCTAAGATAGAAAACATCGAAACATGAACATTCAAGCGTAAAAAAAATAAATATTCTATATATTAGTTATCTACAAACAGATTATACTGAACGTAGATTGTACCGCCGCATAAATGCTACACATACTGCTATTGGTAAATAACACCTACGGTACAGGAACATAAAAAAACGTAAAAAATTGTTGTGGTTAACATAACACAGAGTAACACACGCCTAAAGTTGTTACAGAAAAGATACTTCAGCTAGCAAATAAGTGTTACTGTCTGAGGTTATCCGATTTACTTAATTGACAATAGTGGAAGAAGCATCCAGTCTTACACGTATTCGGTAAGTTTTCCTTCAATGACCGAATTAATGAAATTTCATAATCCGTTATGATGGTTTGGTTGAAAAGACGAAATAATTTCCTTCAGTTTTGAAAAAAAAATTATATGAGGCGCGTTTCTTGTCGGCCATCAAAGCAACTGCACGTGGAAATGCATATTAAAAACAATCAAACTTCGTAATTGCCTATTACACCTAATAGTAATAGTAAATTTATTGTAAATTTATTGGTCCTCTCGATCATACAATGATATAAGACAAGTCACAAAAAAACTTACTTAAAATTGTAATGTAATAGTTAAAACAACGTAGAATTACATAAGTCAACAAATTTAAAAAAACGTATATATAATACGAGGATACGGAAGCTCTAACCTTCCGCCTTGCAGGCCAAGCTCCTTCAAGGGGTGTTAGTGCCTCACCATTATTATTATTATTTATATATAAAATGCTTACAATTAAAATTAAAATTAAAACAGTGTACAACTACCTAAATTTATCACAGGCTAACTACGAAAACTACATTATGTATATTGCACTTCAATTTAGTTTAAAATTTAAATGTTAAAAACTCATCTAGCGTATAAAAGGCGTTGTTTTTGACAATTAAAGTTAATTTTTTTTTAAATGTCTTGCTATTACATGATTTAAGACTAACAGGTAGTATATTATAGAGTACCGTACCCATATACCAAGGAGTGGATTTATATAATTGAAGGCGAGTTTTATTAAAAGGCCGCCGAAACGACTTTTTAAAAAACGTTTATTTTTATTTTACAATGAAATATAACATTGGAAGCACACAGCTAGCCGCCGGACAATTTCTTACATCTAGCTATGATACGAACACAATGGAACTTATCGACTGACTGGAGCTTAACTTAGAGGTGCAAGCTACTAGTATATATACTATGCCTAATCAGCTAAGATAAGCGTTATCTCTAAAAGGGAGCGTGAGACAGGAAGCCACGTGCGTTCAAGGTTGCAGACTTGCAATTCATTATAAAGAAGCTATTATTGTTCAAGGTTGCAAGCTTGCAGTTTTACACAGGAGACCATTGTCTATTCATAATATAACACGTCCGCCGATAAAATGTTCAATAGCGGTATTCAAATATGCCTCTATTGAACTTACAAAAAAAGAAAAGAAAATTAAACTTATGCATTTACGTTATCTGGTTCAAAATCTTTATTTAGAAATCTAATAAGTTTAATCTTCATTGTGTTTTTATTATAATACAAATACAATATAAAAATTATTAACATAAGAATAGTACACAGAGTAAATATAATTGCAGACACACTTAAATTATCAGATTTAATATAATTAGCAGGTTTTAACAAATTTTCATATTTATTAAGTTTAATTCGGTCCTCAACCAATTTCTGGGTGTCAAGAGGTATCAAGTCAATCTTTGAAACATTTATGTGGTTTGATTCAGGAATTATTAAGCGGTCAATGCTTGACAGAATTTTTTAAATTAACAGTTTCATTTGAGGTTCTTTTTGCTATAACAACATATGTTTTTAATTTAACGAAACAAGACAGTCTGAACTGAGATGTAAAAGGTTGGTGCCAGATATTCTTTTCTGAAAGTTTTGATTTTACATTTGAATAATAAAGTAGCTATATGATTTTCATTAAACCGTTTCTAAGTGCGTCATGACAAATAAAAATAGGGATATAATATATGTTTCTAATAAGCGTCTAATTGCTTTGTTTAAAAACTACATTGCCTAAATATAAAGGATATAGTTCTGGATTATATTTTAAAATATTTACAATACTATATCGTCATGTATAATTGAATGTTTAATCAAGATACAGACGATGAAGGTAATAAGGCTGAATAGGGTAATAATTCATTTGCGTGTCTTCTGATATTGGAAGATCCATTATGCGGTACTAATTCATATGTGTCATGATCGAGAATTTGAGATATTGTATAGGGTCCTATAAATTTTGGTTCGTCTTTGCTTCTGGAATTAGTTTTAACAAATACTTTTTCGTTTAATTGAAATGTTTTATTTTTCCGAGTTGGATTTAATTTTAAATTTCGCTTTTCTTTAGTATCAATTTGCTTGCCTTGCAATATTTCGTAAATTTTTTTCATGCGGATTTTGTGACCAGATAAATAATCATGATAGTATGTTTTTGTATAGTCTAAATCGAACTGATTTCTACATTCAGTATGACCAAATACAATCTCAAAAGGGGTTAAATTGAGATTAGAGTGTATCGTATGATTGTATGCAAGAATACAATATTGAATTTTGTTTTGTTCAGGTACATCCGTCAATAGTCGATAGTGTTCAATTATTGTCGAATGCAATCGTTCAATTGGGGAATTAGATTGATGGTGATGTGGGGTTGTCGTATGCAACTGGATTTTATGTAAAGCTATAAAGTCTTTAAAAATATTTTTGTTAAATTCTCCATCAGCTATAATGATATTTGGTGTAGTAAAAGTACACATATAATTAAGTAATTGTTCAATGATGTCTGTTAAATTTCGAGATTTAATATAATATGCTTGGGCGAATTTGGAAAATGAATCTATTATTGTTAGATAGCTTCTCTTACCTATCTGAAAAATATCCAAGTGTATAGTATGAAATGGTTGGTTTTGTGTAGGAGTAAGCTGTAAAGGCTGCTTAATTGGGTTTCTATTGTACTTTTGCGTTTTACAAATATGACAATTATTAATATAATCGGTGACATCTTTATTAATTGATTTCCAATAATATTTTCTTTTTATGTGTTCGATTGTTTCATTGATACCACGGTGATTGGTTTTGCCTAGATGGTAATTTTGGATTTGATATTGACGATCTTGTGGATTTAGAACGTAAGTCACTTGTGACATACATCGATGAAACTTGGGTGTGTTATCGTTAATTATGTTTTGCAGAAAATTAGAAAAATCTAAACAAAGTTCGTCGTTAGGGAAATAACAATAGTAATGTGTTCTAGGTTCACAATGTTCAATTAATAGCCTGTTGAATACGTCAATTTTATTTGTATTATTTAGGGATACAGAATAATGTGTAATTCCGTCGTATTTAGTGATTCCGATATCTCGTGGTAGCTGAGAAATTACAAATTCAATTTGATTCTTAAATTGTTGTAGAGGTTTTTCGGCAATATCGATCACGGGGGTAGGACGATTGTTGCGAATGTATTGTTTCGACATAGGATTTATTATCGTCGTTATTTGGTGGTCTTATTTGAATGTCGGATATAACTTTTACTTTAGGCGTTTCTGATTTTGGTGGTCCGATGGTCGGTACTGAAAAAAAGTCTTGTATGTCGGGGGTGCTCGCCCTACTTGCCATTAAACTTTCGTTACCTTGTATTGGTGTTGGTGTATGAAGTCTATCGGGTGTTTCTAAAGTCATGGGGTGAATTTGAACACGTGATAGAGCGTCGGCAACTTTATTTAATTTGCCTGGTAAATAGTTTACGGTGAAGTCGTATTCTTCTAATTTAAGTGCCCAACGAGTTAATTTGGAATTTGGTTCTTTTAAATTTTTGAGCCAAACAAGCGGTCTATGATCGGTATACAATTTAAATTTTACTCCATACAGATATGGACGAAATTGTTTCGTTGCCCAAACTATGGCTAGGAGTTCTCGTTCAATTGTAGTATAATTTTGTTCTGCATTATTAAGGGTTCTGGAGGCATAACAGGTGGGTTTACCATCTTGGGATAATACCGCGCCTATCGCAAATTTAGATGCATCAGTAGTCAGTTCGAAAGGTTTTTCAAAATCAGGATATTGAAGTACTGGTTCATTCATTAAAATTTGTTTGCAATACTCAAAGTTCTTCAAAAATTCAGGAGTGTGTACAATTTTATTTTCTTTCTTTAAACATACGGTTAAAAATTTAGTTATTTTGGCAAAGTCTTTGACAAATTTTCTATAATAGCCAAATAGTCCTAAGAATGATTTTATCTCGGTTCTTGTTTTAGGTGCTGGGAAATTTTTGATTGCTGATATTTTAGATGGATCTGGTTTTATTCCTTCTGAAGTAACTATATGACCTAAATATTTTACAGATTTATGTAAAAATTCCGATTTATCTAACTGAATCTTTACATTAGCATCTCTACATTTTTGAAATACATTTTTTAAACGTTGCATGTGTTCTTGAAGAGAACTTCCGAAAATTATAATGTCGTCTAGGTAAACTAGGCACTGTGTTGGAGTGAGTCCAATTAAGGCTGTATTTATCATCCTTTGGAAGGATGCAGGACTGTTACGTAAACCCATAGCCATTCTTTTAAACTGAAAATGGCCTTCTTCGGTTGAAAAAGCGGTTTTTTCGCGATCTTTCTTTTCGATTCTATCTGGTGGAAACCAGAGGCAAGATCCAAAGTTGTAAAGTATTTAGCTCTGCCAAGATTGTCTAATACGGTTTCTATACGGGGCAATGGATATTTATCTTCAATAGTTTGTTCATTTAACTTTCGATAGTCAACTACAATACGCCATTTTTGTTTTCCGGAGGCGTCTAACTTTTTTGGGACGACCCAAATAGGAAAATTATACGGTGATTCCGATGGCTCTATAATATCTTCGTTTAACATTTTCTTTATTTGCCTTTTGACTTCTTCGCGATGAATATGGGGATAACGGTATGTTTTCGTAAATATAGGTGCATTGGTTTTAGTCCTAATGTGGTGTTTTGTCAAATTCGTAACGGATAAAGGTATTTCGGAGAGTAAAATACATCTCTGTATTGAAAACATAAATTAGTCAAAAGAGTTTTTTCGTCTTCGTTTAAATGGTCTAGTCTTAAATTGTTTTTTAAATTATTATTTAAAATACTTCTGGTGTTTGGAGTTTTTATATTAAAGTTGTTAAGTCTGATAGGTTGATTTTTGCTATCGGGTTCATAGTCTTCTAAAAATAATGGATTATAAATATTTATTTCTTGTGTTTCGTTTGAAGTATTAATTACACTGGTTTTAAACCAATTATTGTGTAATTTCACTAATGCCGAAGGCATAATTAATTTGTCATTGAATTTTAGTTTTGGAGCTATTTTAGTTCCATTCTTTCCTACTGCTGGTAAATTTACAAAACATTCTGTACGCGGAGGTACTACAAGTTTTCTGACAAAATCTGAGTTTTAAATTTGGAAAAATTACATTCATTACGTTTTTGAATTTCCTGTTTAGTTTTTGATGGATTATAATAGAACGGTATTACTGTTTTTTCTGTTTGAATGTGCATCCATTTATAATCTATTCGTGCGGATAATTTTGAAAGTAAGTCGGATCCAATAAGTCCTACATAGTCTTGGTGAAAATTGAATAAATAACACGTATGTGTTCCGTTTTTATAAAAAAGATTAGGAATGGGTAAATCTGCAATTAAGTTATGTTGAGAAATTCCATGAGATGTAACTATCTCGAATTCTGTTTCATAAATATAATTTGGAAAATGTTGTTGTACAAATTCTGGGGAAATTATTGTTTGTGAGCTACCTGTATCTATTAAAAGTTTATCGCCGGTGGCGGGAATTATAATATAAGGAAGGTTTGATTTTGGATTTATATTAAAAGTTAAAATATTCTTTTCCGAGGCTCTTATGAAAATTTTACTGTATCGTTTGGATCTGGATATTCGAAATAATCTGGGGTGTGATCTAAGTCTTGTGAATTATCAGGGTCAGAATATTCCTGAAGGTTTTCGTTAAAATTTTCTGGAGTTGAAAATTCTCCATTTTCAAATAAATTTTCGTTTAAGTCTTTATATTCATCCGGAGGTTTTTCTTGATGGTAATTTAAATGATTAAAATTTCTATTAACGTTTTGCGAATTTGCTCGATATTTATTGGGGAAATTTGATTGTTGAGTAGCTGGTCTTTTTATAGTGCTAAAGTCCATAGGTTCTGGTTTATTTGTTGGTGAAAAATTTGGTTTTGGTGCAAATGCATTAAAGCTTGAATTTTGAGTTATTCTAGAATTATTAGGATTATTAAAATTTGTTGGACTTTTAAAATAGTTGGGATTTTGATTAAAATTACTTCGATTTTGTTGAAATGGTTTTTGCATAAAATTTGGGTTATTAAATTTAGGTTTCATATCAACCTTTCTTGTTTGAATATCGGAAGTTAAATTTGATTTATTTAATTTCTGACTTTGAAAATTATTTTGATTTTGAGAATATCTGATATCAATTTCTTCTTTTACTATGCTTAACGCTTGTTCTAGTGAAGTTGGATTTCTACTTCTTACGAAGCTTCCTAAATTTTCATTTAGTCCACTTGTAAAAGTGCGAAGTGCTAAATCTTTGTTAGCTTTTAATTTATGAGTGATAATATCTTTTGATTCTTGACTCAGAGAAACTTTTGAATTATAATAGCTAAATGAGTTCTAACTTTATTGAAAAATTCTATGGGAGAGTCTTTATTCTGTTTTAATTTAGTTAATCAATTAAAAGATTCAATTCTGACCTTTGGTCGCCAAAATTTTCAATTAAGACATTTTTTAAGTCTTTCCAAGTATCATACTCGTAACCTGTGATTACTTCTAACGCTTGACCTTTTAATTTATTCCTTATCGAATTTAAAATTACTTGGTTGATATAATCGTTTAAATTTTCTGTACAAAATTTAGTTGCAATGATTTCTGCGGATCTGATAAATTCCGAAAGAGTGGCTTGATTACCATCATATGTGGGAATTTCATTTAATAAAGCTACATTAAAATGTGGGGGAAACAATGATGCGTTTTGATCAACCATATTTGGGTTGCTAATGTTGTTACAATTATTTAAAAAATAAAATTCTAGGGATAGAATTCCTTGGTGAGCGTGATCTATCTCGTGACATAAAATTTTTACAATTGTTTCAAAATATAATTACAGGTGTTTTAACTAATGATTCAAGATAATAGTGATCTAAACATAAAAATTTTATAGACAAAAATTAATTTTGCTTTATTTGTTTCACTTATTTTTAATTTTTATTTATGTTAGTAAACAGTTTAATGACTAGGGGATGTTTAACAGGGGTACCTACGCGCAAGAACGCAAGCACAAATGCAAATTAAGCACACCTAGTATGTGCAGCAATTGGTCTGGCTTACTACGTTTTGCCTGAACTTATAAATAAATATTTAAAACTATGTTAGTATAATTTTTAAAACTTTATATTAGTTAACTTTGTTGTTTTAGGCGAACGCTTTAATAATTATTTTTGAAAATTATATTACGTTACTTTGTTGCCTTTAAAATTAATTATTTTGCTTTTTCTTTAAAACTTTGAAAATTATTACTTAGGCGAACGCTTTAATAGTCGTTACTTTGTTGCCTTTAAAATATACCTTTGCTTTTTCTCTAAAGCTTGAAAATTATTATTTTTTAAAAATATACCTTTGCTTTTTCTCTAAAGCTTGAAAATTATTATAAAAATATACCTTTGCTTTTTCTCTAAAGCTTGAAAATTATTATAAAAATATGCACTTACATTGTGCGTTAAAATTGACGAACGGCGTGCGATCAAGCTACGTCCTGTTGTCTTCAAAAAGGATGCGTCGATCCTATTGATGTCGGCTGGCCTGCACAGAGGTCCTGAAGTCCGACTTGGATAGTCCAGCTTTGCGCTAGAGCGTTATCCAAAAGTTGTCCTGGGGTCGTCGTTGTTGACGTTGCCAATACCAGAGACTGATCCCAATGATCAAGAGTGGTCCCAATGACCAGATGGTTCCAATAACCACGGAGGAGCAGGAGCTGGGTCGACGGGCGCTTCTCACGATCGGGCGATGTTTGTCCCTGTTGGAGATGTCCGAAGATCCGCTGGGTGGTAGGTTTCGATTTGTGGCAAAGAGCTGAACCTCAAGGAAAGTTGCTGGTCGACTCGATGTTTGTAGTTTTCCAGGTTTTCCTCCACAAATCCGAACGACTGCGCCAGTTTTATTAAAAGGCCGCCGAAACGACTTTTTAAAAAACGTTTATTTTTATTTTACAATGAAATATAACATTGGAAGCACACAGCTAGCCGCCGGACAATTTCTTACATCTAGCTATGATACGAACACAATGGAACTTATCGACTGACTGGAGCTTAACTTAGAGGTGCAAGCTACTAGTATATATACTATGCCTAATCAGCTAAGATAAGCGTTATCTCTAAAAGGGAGCGTGAGACAGGAAGCCACGTGCGTTCAAGGTTGCAGACTTGCAATTCATTATAAAGAAGCTATTATTGTTCAAGGTTGCAAGCTTGCAGTTTTACACAGGAGACCATTGTCTATTCATAATATAACAGGCGATGATTATGATGCTCTAAGTTAAGACGACCGTAACGAGTGCTATATTGGTGGTGCTCGTTTAAAAATTTGAATTTACTAATATTCGACTTAACATACAGTAAAATTTCTAGTATGTAGATACTAATAAGAGTTAAGATACTCTGATTGATGAAACTGGGTTTGCGTGACTCCCGTCTCTGTAAATTAAATATATTTCGAATGGCTCTCTTTTGTATAACAAACACCCGATTTAGATTGGTAGCATTACCCCAAAAAATGATACCGTATCTAAGAACTGATTCAAAGTTTGAATAATAAAAAGTTCTGCAAATCTCGATATCACCAAAATGAGTAATTCTATTAAGAGCAAAGCAAGTGCTTGATAGTTTTTTACAGATAGCATTTATATGATCATTCCATTTTAAAGAGAAATCCAGATTAATACCCAATAATTTAAAAACTTTAACATTTGTAATCGTTTTATTTGATACTTCTAATGTAAGATCATGATTAGATTTGAAATTTTTTGTGAAAAATTGCATCATCATAGTTTTATCTAGATTGACCGTTAGCTCATTAATTTTTAGGAAGTTTAATAAATTTCTAAGTTCAAAGTCAGCTCTATCTACAAGATTTTCATCAGAATTTTCCGATATTAATAATGTTATGTCATCAGCAAAACAGGTAAATTTACAAGTTAAGGCGGAATCGATGTCATTAATATATAAAAGAAATAGTAGTGGACCGAGAACGCTTCCCTGTGGAACCCCTACATTAAGTGCAAGTTTTCCAGATTTTACCCCAGAAAAACTAACTAATTGTTCCCTATTCGACAAATAAGATTTTAATAAATTATTTATTTTACCACGCAGGCCAAAATGTTTTATCTTATCTAAAATGATATCATGATTCACGCAATCAAACGCTTTAGAGAGATCCACAAAAACTGCCATTACCCGCCTGCCACTGTCTAGATTATCATAGATGTTTTCTAATAAACTTATAAGGGCAGTCTTAGTAGAGTGCTCTTCTCTAAAGCCATGTTGATTTTTGGAAAGTACACGATGTTTTTGCAAAAAATGTAATATACGAGATGCTATTATTTTTTCAATTATTTTAGAGAACCAAGATAACAATGCTATCGGTCGATAGTTGGACAAATCACCCGGATCTCCCTTCTTATAAAGTGGAATGACATTTGCAGTTTTTAGTACATCTGGAAAACAATCTTGCTTAAAACATTCATTAACTAAATGGCATAAAGGAGTTTTTATAAGCATTGCACATTTCTTAATGAGAGCTGTAGAAATACCATCAATACCACAAGTTGCTTTTGAGTTTAGTGATGTAATAGTTGAGATTAGTTCACTCTCATCTACGTCGTGCAAAAACAGCGTTTTGTTTAAGTACGATTTATTTGCTACAAAAGATTTTGGATCGCTGTTTAGATCTAATTCTGATTTCAGCTTCGCCGGTATACTAATAAAATATTTATTAAACTCCTCGGCTATATGGAACGGTTCCCTAATATCAAGATTATTTACCTTAATGCTAATTTCAGATTTTTGGCGGATGTTACGACCTAAATTTTCATTTATAATTTTCCAAGTCGTTTAGTTTTGTTAGAGGATTTTTTTATTTTATCAGCAAAGTGTTTCTTTTTCGCAAAGCTTAAAACTCTTCTGTAAGTTTTTTTATAATTGTTATAAATTCTGTGGTAATTAAACCAATGTTTTTAAGTTTAAATAATTTTTTTAAATTTGCTGCAGAAATTTTCAACCCTTTTGTAACCCATGGTTTAGTAGGTGTTTTATTTCTTTTTAAAGAGGTCGTAAAAGATATATTAAAGTTATAAGTAATAATTTTTAAGAAATGTGAAAATTTTGAATTAATATCCCTTAACTCGTACAATTGTTGCCAATCTTCTTTTTCAAGAAGCATAAGAAAATTTTCTGTGTTTCTTTGCGAAAAACAAACACCCCTACAAATAACGGAATTTGCTGTACAACTTTCTATCGGAAAACAAATTTTCTGAGCAGAGTGGTCGGAAAGTCCATTAAAAATTACTCTTTTTTCGGAAAGATTATTAAAATTTATGAAAATATAATCTATTCCCGATCTGCTGTTTCTAGTTATTCGAGTTTCTTCCTGGAAAACAGATCTTAATCCAAAAGAATTCATTAAATCTAATAATGAACTTCGATTTTTTGAAATTAATAAATTATCAATGTTGAAATCACCACATATGACAATTTTATCCTTTTTATGTTTGCAGATCGCGTTTAAATATTCTTCTAATTTCCTAAGGAAGTTATTAGTATCGCTGTCAGGAGATTTATATACACACACAATAAGTAGGTTTACTTTGAAGAGTTTAATTTTAACAGAGGCAAATTCAAAAACTTTTTCTTCTCTCATATTATAAAATTTACTGTAATTGTTAGCTGAGTACTTGGATTTAGCATAAATTAAAATTCCCCCACATCTATAATTTGTTCTACAAAAATAGCTAGTAAGACTGTATCCAGGTATAGCAGAGAACTGAGGTTCATCATCTTTTAAAAAACTTTCCGACACACACATCACATCTACATCCTGAGTTAATAACATCATTTCAACTTGTTCAAATTTATTCCTAATACTCTGCATATTTTGATGAATAACTGTAAATGTAAATTCGTTCGAACTTGATAGACTACTAGCAATATTTAAGCGGATAATGTTTTTGTTATTTACAATTTGTTGCCTGTTGTGTTTTTCCCAAAAATTAAATTTATTCGTTGGATTAGGACCTATAAAAAACTACTGCACAAATTTGAGGAAACTTCTTCAGCCTCCGGTGCACTGGTTAAATCAGGGTACAAACTCCCCGAAATGTGTGAATTTTTTATAAAAGGTTTTGAGGTAATGGTACTGTCATCACATACACTTTGATTTATCGGTGAAGTAGTTATACTACTCTGTCCGTTACAGTTCCCATTTATTATACAGTCATCGGATGGAATGATAAAAGTTAAGTTACTTCTTACAAAATAATCACACCTATATTTAATAAAAAAAATCCATTTGATTAGTAACACTGTCTGCTAACATTTTGCTTAATTTATATTTACCGCGAACATTTAAGTGAAGACCGTGTTCAGTAAAATCTGAGTCTTTAGTAAAAGAGTTAACTTTACATGATCTTTATTTTTTATAGCATTAAATAAAGCAAGATTAAGATGATAACTGAAACTATTCAAAATAGGGCGATTTTTCCAATACGGCACAGTAACAACTATAACATTTGTATTGCTAAGAGAACTCACGACGTTATTTAAAAAATCACTGTTAATGTTTTTTCCCTTTAGAGAATTGTTCGATCCCGCCATTATAGCTACGAAGTCTGTTTTTGTAAAGTCTCGCGTTAAAGATGGTAAATCACTAACCACATTTTCGAAATATGCGTTGGGTTTAAATATACATTGTGATTCAAAATTACTTGGCAATATATTTTAAAAAAAATGTATGCACTTACGTCCATGACTGTCAGCAAGCATAAGAAATTTTGACTTGGAATGCGAAGGGATATCCGCAGGCTGGTAGCTCTTTGAGATGCTTCCGGGTTTTGTTTCACATTATTTATCGTTGTTTTACTTATAACACGTTTGTTGTTTTTAATGCACTGTGTGTTTAGATTTATATGATTTACGTCACTATTGTCATGTACGTTTACGCGTTGCACAGTAGCAATGTTATTACTATCTGAAGAAGCTATTTCAGTTTTACACAAAGGATTCACTCGTCTATTATTAATATTATTTCGTTGATTATTTTTAAATAAATTTCGAATAATAAATTCAAGGCTTTTAATTCTCTTCTCAAGGTGATCTATTTTAAATCATAGGTCTTGACCCACCTGGTTTTTAATCTAACACGGCGGATATCACTATCTGGATCATTGTTTAGATTTTCCTCGCTGTTTGAATTACTTTGATTCATGTCGATGTAACTTGAATTCAAGGCCAGTTTTAATTTATTAATCAATATAGGCTTTTTGCCATAACCTGAAATCTTGAACTTTTTTAGTTCTTCTTTTATTTGGGGCACTTTTAACTTAGATAAATGTACAGGTTTACTCATCGTGGAAATTCACTAAAACTAATTAGTAGTAGCACACTGTCTGGTTCCAATTTGAAAATATGAAGAACACTTTAAAACATACGAATGCCTACACAATAGATATATGAGCTTAAGAATAATGCTTACGTAACCATATTGGATTGCCATAATTGTTAAAAGCTGGCAGCTTTGAGGATAACGCGGGCTCGTTTTAAAAGTGCCGTCTAGTGGATTTCTTTGGCCTGTGATAGCAAGTTCCTCAAATCTTCTGCCAAAAATAACACTGACATGGAAGTGCCTTCCCCAACGTTGCCTCGACAGAAAGGTTTGCCATCTACAAAACTAAAACGTAGATTTGTTTGGCAGACATTTCCATACTCTTCCAAAGAAGTTGGCAACTTTGGCTGATTTTTGTGGCACTCGCGCCGCATTGATCGTGACACCCTTGGAAAGGCCACTTTGCTGCAGCGTCAATTGTGTCACTAGAAATTATAGATACCCATAAGTCAAAAAGGTATATTTTAACAATAAATGGGGAACAGCTATTGGGGGCTCTTCAGGAAATTGTAATTCCATGTCTTCATCTGCACTCTGGATTAAATGTCGTATATTATGGACTATACAGGGTGTCCGGAAATAACGTGGAAGTTGATTCAATATTAAAAAATAAACAACATTGATTATAAGGATTGTTTGTGCTTATGCAATATATTTAAATAAAATACATGTCAGTGGAAAGATATTTGTTTGACACTACCTGCTATTACTTTAAATTTATTCTAGTAGACTCTTAAAACTATTACTTAAATGCGGTTATTTAAAAATTTACGTAATCATTAGAAAACAGTGTGTGTGTTTTTATTGATGTTTTGTCATGCTGAAGTAGTCAAAATTTCCACAAAAATCAATCCACGACAAAATAAAACAGCTTTTACCAGCATAGTTGCCCACTTCTAAGCAGAAATTTAACATTCCCATGAAACATTTCTAGAGAATAAAATTATATAAATATCAGGTTTGCTTCAAAACTTACACTTTGTCCAGACCCCAAAACGCATTAAAGACGTCTTCTTCTTTTCCTGAATGAGTTTCCCCACATTTTTTTTACATTTACATGGGGAACCCATTGTTCGCACTTTACATTTTTTCCTTTAGTATTTTTGTAACTATACCCTAAGTTTCGTCTTGTCTTGTTTTTCAGTTTTTTATGATTCTCTAAATGTCTCTTTCTCCATCTTGATGGTGCTGACTTCTTTGGTGTACCAACAAAACCCCTCTCAATAACGTGTTTCTCCGTTAGTGAGCTTGATGCATCCTAAGAAAGGGTTAATAATTTTTTTTTTCAATATCGTGACAAAAACGTAACCACAAGTTAAAATTACTAATTTACCTAGCAAGTGTCAACATTACATGCAAGTATTAAAACGTAAATATTTAATTCGCTGGCAAAAATTAAAAACCACCTCAAATTAACCTAAAGATGTATAAGCCACAATGAAAGTTTACTTACTTAATTTTCGAATATTCGCTATCTTCAGAGCTGCTCTCATCACAGATGTAATTTGCATCGTCTACACTGTCATCCCAATCAAAATCTTTTTCTGAATCACCACTATTTTGACTTGATTTTTTATTATTCTAATAATTGAAATCATGCATTATTAATACAACACATACATATTTCCAAATTTTTTGACATTATTTATCTACATAAACTATAACTAAAAAAGGTAATAATCGTGTTTTGGTAAGATCTTCGCGTGTGATACAACCAGTTGACTTTAATAGTTTTTTAGTAGTAAACACGGGACAGCGTTTTTGGTAGCTCAGGAACTTGACGATAATCGCTCTTGGTATTTCTTTGCGATTCGATGTGTGCGGTCTAGGTCATTTCGGAAATATTTAACTTCATTGTGTTATTGAACAGAGATACAACTTTTTGATTGGTCTTTTCATTTATTTCTTCTAGAATTCCAAATATGCGGATACAATTTCTTCTATTGTATTGCTCTTGATGATCTTGATTAGACTTGTCTTGTGGACTATCGATATACTGTCGAAAGTTGACCGTAAATTGAAATTATAGCCACCAAATTTTATAATAGTTGCAAACACATCATTGTTATTGTAGGTATTCTTTTATTATTATGAAAGTCAGCTAGCAATTATTACATAAATTGGCGTTATTGCCTATAAAACTTTAAAAATGCAATATAATATTGTATTCTATTCATATATTATATTTTAAAATAATTATATTTTAAAGGCGGGGTTAACAATTCGATAATTATAATTTAAAAATCTGGTGTGATACACGCACACAACTTCCTTTTACAGTGATCTTATAATTAGCCAAAAATTTTATTTAAAATTTTTAAGCATTTGTCAAAGATTTTCAAAAATTACAAATTTTACAAAAACTACAAAATAGAGTGTTAGTTCAACAGGCAAATTTTTTCTAGAATTTTAAGCTGAATTCAAAAATGGAATAATATACCGGGTGTTCTATTTAAAATAGGAGTTAATAAAAAAAATAGAAAAAAACAAAAGGAAACTAGTGATTTAAAAAACGCGTTTTTTTTAAATCGAATAAAAAACCATTAAAAAGCTACAAAAAGCTTTTTTTTTGTTTTTTATTCATTTTTGTAACTGGCGGCACGTTTTGGTAGGTATGGTTGGCAACAGGTAAACAAACGACAAAATTTAAACTTATTTTGATTTTGCATGCCCTTCAAAGTTCAAGAAAACTACAGCACAGACTAGACAAATGTTTAACAAACAAAAGTAACATTTTTATACCTATGTTACTGCCTACTCTTATTACGTATTACTCACAGAACAGCAAAGCGTATGCATGCGTCTATGCGAGCACCCCTGCCCCACCCCCACTGTTGGTAGTTGTTTTAAGCTGGACCTAGCTCTGAAACTGTCGAGCTGATCGACGAATCATGTTAAATATTAGCGATTCATCCAAGTCAAAAGACAGTGACATGGGCGACGTAAACTGCATGGATACTGACTCCGAATCAGTTAAGGAGTCAGCCATGTCTGTTAACGAGTAATTTCGGCATTATTATAATTTCTACATCCACTTTGCTATGAAATGTAATACATTATTTTTCGTTAGAAATATTTGTTTTTTTTGTTATAAATTCTATAATGCACTTTACCTATGAAATGTATTATTTTTATTTAGAAATATCTGTTTTTTTGTTTTTCCAAAGAATATTACTTGTTGTTATTCACTACACTTTAATTCTGAAAAAAAAACTAATTTAAAAAAAACCAGACTGCTCGTTTTTTTTGCAAAAAAACAGTTTTTTTTAAATGAACGGTTTTTTATGGTTGCATCACTAAAAGAAACCCATTTAAAAGTATTCAACTGGAAAATCACCTATTTCACATCAATACACATTAGAAATGTAGTAAAAATGAGAAGTTTGAAAAAAATCGTTAGAGCAGTTTCTGAAAAAATCGAAAAAACTGAAAAATCACAAGAGTAAACACCTATTTTCGGTTATGCGATTTTCTTCAAAAGCTTGCTGTCGCATCTACATAGTACACAAAACTTATATATGAAGTTTCAACGCCATACCTCTTTCCGTTTTTGAGATATTCTGTTCACAGACAGACAGACAGACCAATGAAAAAATATGTTTTTTGGGTTCAGGGGACTCTGAAACGCGAAGATCTGTTGAAAACTCAATTTCGAATTTTTGGGTGAATCCAATACTTCCGTTATTGTAAAAGGAAGTAAAAATAGAATCATGTTTACATTTTGTGGTTTAATCCGGCTTCTACGGGACCTGACCAGATTTGGAAAAAATTATTTCGGAAGGTACAGATGTCGCGGGCACACAGAGATATTTCGATGCTACTTTATCAAGGTCCTGAGAAATATGATCCTTCTAATAAGTTAATGGATCTTGTTCCGTTAACTTACTTTCTGTATTTGGAACTTCTATATCAGGCTACATATATTGACGCAACATAATAATGGCGTCAGAAGTAGGTGTGGACGCTTTTTCGGTACCGTAAAACGGGGCTAATTTGGAGTTTTAGAGGTTTTTTATTTTTTTTTTCTATAATGCTTCTATATCACAGACACTAGATAGTGCATTGTAAGAAAGGCACTGTAGGCCACATCCTACATATGTTTCAGCAAGAAATGTTGAAAAACAAGCGAGAAAAAAAATTATATCAGGGATGCCAAAGTAACCCCCAACTTGGGGCTACTTTGGCACCTTAGTAAATGTGGAATAAAGCAGTAACGGCTAGCATTTTAGTCTTCTTTGGCATGCATATGCCGTAGAGGAAAGTTTGGGCAATGTTTTGTTTTTTTAAAATTGAATTATCTTTTACTTTATGGCTTTTATTAAGCTTCAAAGTAATACATATATGTTATATTAAAAGTACAGTAAATGAACAATTTATGGCAACTCAATTTTACATTAAAAAGGTAAGTAAAATATAAAAATTCTAAGTAGGACTTTGACCATATGACCAAAGCAGTCGGTGTCTAAGGTACCTGGTACTCTGCATGCCTAGACCTTGTCCATTAACAAACAAACAAACAACTAAATATAATAAACTCTTAAAAAATAAGTAAAATATAATAAAAAAATTAAACATCCTAAGAACTAACTTCGTAATCTTTGTCATCTACACTATTATCGCTATCAAACACATTAATAAATTTTTCGCACTTGTAATACGGATCCTGACTTTCCTCATTGCAAAAACCGCAAATCCATTTCTTACAACTGGAACAAGAAATCCACTCAGGTCCTTTGTATAACTTCCAGTTTATACCGCAGATCAAACAGAAGTTGTTGTCAGCAATATTCCTACGTTTCCTTTTTACTGTGATTCCAGATGGACCTGGTTGGGGTTCTACATTTTTGGTGGAAGTTGAACTAGATTTTTTAGCTTTTGGCATCTTCTCCTTTTTGAAGTTTTCGCGTTTTTTGGCTCTACAGAAGGCATTGTATCTGCATCTACTACTTCCACTTGTTTCCCAGGTATAACTTTCTTTCCTCTTTTCTGCTTTGGTTTTTTATTGTCAGTTCCTCGCATTTCTCGGAGCAAATCAACAAAACTCGCATCTAATTTTCGTTCTGCATTTTCCGTAGCAGTATTTGAAGGTGGGAGCCCATCTGGAATTCTCTTTAAAACTTCGCCTGGTCCATAAGGACAAATTCCAGTTGCCTTGAACCCTGAAATAAGATTTTTTTCAACGTTTATGCTTAGATCGTTCCATAATCTGTTCAACAATGTTGGAAAATGTTCTTTTGGGATTGTTTCCTTGCGCCAAGAATCCAGAATAGCGCGCCACTTTTTCTTCATAGGGGCGAACACAGCAACATCTAGGGGTTGCTTGAGATGAGTTGCATTCGGTGGAAGGGGAGTAAAATAAATGTTGTTCTCTGAGCAGGCTGGTGAGAAATGCGACCCCAAATTGTCACCAACTATAGTATTTAACATTACAAGCCAGGTAAAACAGGTTTTACTGGCGATAGGATTGGGATGACTGGCGAGCCTGTCATATCCTTGAGCCAGTAAAAATGGTTACCTGGCGTGTATTGTTGAATGTTTTATTTGTTCCTCACTTGTAAATAACTAGAAATTCACCATTTATTCAAAATGTCAAACTGACAAGCAACTAAATTAATCAATATGACACATACTAAGGAAGACAGCTCTGGCTTTGCACGCTATCATTTATCTATGAGCCCGCTTGTAAAATATAACTGGCTAGCCAGTAAAAAATTTACTGGCTAGCCAGTTAAGAAACATTTTCAAGGTGAATACAGTGACTTGATAAATTGATGTTTACAAGTCAGGAAAAAATAAATTTTTTTTCTTGTTTACGATCACAATCTTTGATTGTGGGCATAAAAGTTTCAAAAAACCACTTTTCAAACAGGTTCATATCGAACCAACCGCTGGGGCTGTTTGCATATACAGTGTCTGGTGGGCCTCCCCGTTTCCAATTTTCGTAAATGTTATTAGATTTGTAAACTACCATGGGTGCCAGCAGCGTCCCAGCAGCATTTCCACAGACCATAATGCTTACGCAAGCCTTTGAATGATTTTGAACCCTCTCGACTCTTCTTGTGCCCCTTGGTACTATAACTTTTTTAGCCCCAGGATCATCTTGCACATTTGTTTCGTCATAATTAAACACTAAATTAGGATCAGCATTTTCTAAAACATGTTTTATGTTATCGAAAAATTCCATAATGTCTTCTCGCCCAACTGCTGCACGAGCTCTTTTTATATTTGAAGCCAGAGGCACACCAAGGTCATTTCGAGCAATAAAATGTTTTACATAAAATCTACCTGGCATATTGTCCTTAAACTGCTTGACTATTCTGCCTTGCTTTTCCAAATATATATGTAGCAGCATCCTGACATCGACCTCGCCTAGGGGGTAACCCCAGTTACTAACAGTGCCCAATGTGTCTCGGAATAGCTTCTCTTCTTCTGCACTAAATACAGTCGGATGACCATGAGATTTGGTATGCATACCATTCAGTCTGTTTTGCAACGTTCCCCTAGAAATTTTAAAGCGTTCGCTTGCTTGTTTCTGCGACATTCCATTCCTAATAGCAGCCAGTGCTTTTGAAATAGTGTCTTCACTAAAATTTTTATAAACCCGTGCTCCGAGCTGACGCTGGTAATGACGCGGCATCCTAGACGACACTGAGCATTTACCAACGCTCTCCACATTGAAAATCGCATAAACTCGGTGAAATACGAAGTGTAGGCAAAATGTTGCGCAATATGACGCAAAGTGCCAAAGTAGGCCTGCATGCCAAAGTTTTACGGTAGATTGTGCTTAAAAAAGTTCAATAAGGATTTTGGTTGTTCTGTTTGACTGTATCTATACCTGGTGCACTGTAAGACCATGAAAGGCCTACATCAAGGTTTAAACCTACATTTGATGGTTTTTTATGTCGTTTTATATTACCAGTATAAGTTCATTTTGCAATACAACTTGTGCATGTAAACCGTTTTCTTTGCTTCTAAAAGGTTGTTTCTTAAATCTAGGATCTAATAACGTGGATACCTGCGAAATATCTTTTGTTTCATAATGCAAAAATCTCTTTATAACAGACATGTGTAACTGGTCGTGTAACTTTTTACCTATTATTGTTGTAATTTCATTTGAAATGTCAGTCAAATTAGATATCAGACCTGTAACTAAAGGGATGATTAAAGAAATGGTAGCGTACTTGTCACCAGAAATTTGTTTGGTAGCTGTTTCAAATAGCTGTAAAATTTTACCTGCATCACGTAACACGTCAAAGTCTTCATGTTGTGTTCGAGATGTTGCTTCGAGTTTGGAGTAGAGGAATGAACATTTACACGAGTTGCTGAGCATGTAATTACATTTTTAAATTACATTTCGCCAACAATAATCTGTTTTCCTTCAGCCGACGGAGACAAGGAACAACTGGAAAATGAATTTGAACAGGTAGTTACATTCAGATTACAATTATTGAATGCTGATTTTGACAAAAATCTGTTTCAGGTGGCTAAATTTCCCAACGTTATTGGATGTATTGATGGGACATTCATTCCTATAAGAACACCCAGCCCAAAAAATAAAATCAACATACATTAACCGCCATGATGCAACTTCGCTTACTCTGCAAGGCATATATAAATAAAAAATTTCTAGATGTGTTTACTGGTACATTCAGCAAAATACACGATGCACGAGTGTTGAGCTTATCGTTTATTTCCAAGAAATTACCTGAAATATGTGGTAATGTAAGATGGCACATTTGAGGAGACGCGGCACATCCTTTGCGCTCTTATCTATTAACACCATTTCGAGATTATGGAAATTTATGTCCGGAACAACAAAATTAGAATTTTAGATTTAGTGCCACAAGGGTGAAAATAGAAAACACCTTTGGTCTTCTTAAACAGATGTTTCGGCAGTTAATAAGAACTGGTTTTTGAGCGTACAGAAGATTTATGATTTTATAATTGCAGTTTGTTTATTACACAATCTCTGCATTATGCATAACGATAATTGGGATGAATTGTGTGATAATAATAATGATGCTGGTCCCTCAAATTCACATAATTTGGATAGGTTGCCCCGCAGAAAACAGGTTACGTAAAGAGGGTGAAAGTAAACGTAATGAGATTTGTAATTATTTGTCACATATCTGAAATGCTAATTTTAATTGTATTTATTTTATTATGTAATTGACAATTTTGTTGTTAAATGTGTCAGCAGGGCATACAATTACTAATATCTTGAATTTCATATTTGTATAAATGTTTAATAATTACAGTGGCACTTCTCTATTTTGAACTTGTATATATCGAATTTCTCTATTTCTTAATTACTATTTAATTAATATTTTCTAGCTACAATTTTTTTTTAAATTTATTTATTTATTTATTCTCTAACAGGCTAAGGTCTAATTACAAGAGAATATAAAAAAAGCGAAAATAACAATAAAATTGCTTAATTAGAATAAACAAAACAAAAAGAAACATAATTATTTTGAACTATACAGCAGTAGTAGGTATAATGTCTGAGTTAGCGGGTTTACTTTATAAAGTGATTACGTTGGATTTGTTATGGAGAAGTATTGTTTAAGTTGCATGGCCAGGGAGTGATGTGTTTGCGCAAAGTCAATATCAGATAATACAGATACTTCATTAGCAAGTTTCATAAAGCAATCGATCGGAGATCTACGCGTTAATGTTGAAAAATGTATATAAAACAAAGCAGAGTTCCTTATAAAACTACTGGGAACTTTTAATTTTAATAAAGCCAGAAGTTTGGAATCGTTTATAAAATTGTTGAAAATTTTAAATCCAAACATCAGAAGATTGAGTTTCTGCATGCTTCCAAGCTAGGTACTTCAAATTCCTCACGGAGCCTAATCGTTCTCACTGTTAGGTAATTCGGAAAAGCATTATGTTTTTTATAATACAAATATCTCAGGAATCTATCTTGAACCTTCTCCAATATTTGTTTAGGTCCTATATTAATAGGATACCATACAATAGATGCATACTCCAGTTTAGATCTGACGAATGCATTATACAAAATTTTCAATGATTTAATACTTTTAAAATGATAAGATTGTCTGATAATAAAACCTAAGTTACGCAAAGCTTGATTTTTGATAGATTCAATGTGCCGATCTAATTTGAGTTTGGAATCATAGTAAACACCCAGGTCTTTAACATTAACTACTTTGTTGAGGATTTCACCATTCATCACATAATTGTATAATTTAGTAGATTTTAGTGTTAATGACATTACATGACATTTGGTGATATTAAAACATAGTTTGTTAGAGAGACTCCATTGATAAACTCTGTTGATGTCCTCTTGCAACGTTAAGTGATCAGATATGTTTTCAACCTCATAATAAAATTTCATATCGTCTGCAAATAGCAAACAGGTGGCGTGTGTAATTACTTCAGGTAAGTCATTAATAAAGGTTAGAAACAGTATTGGACCAAGGTTCGAACCTTGGGGGACTCCCGAGTTTGCTTTAAATTTACCTGAGGTGTTACCATCGTGTCTTACACAAAAATACCTGTTTTGCAGATACGATATAAAAAACTGTATATCATCCGGCGATAATCCATAATTATATAGCTTTTGCAGTAATATATCGTGGTCAACTGAGTCGAATGCTTTTTGAAAGTCGGTATAAACCACATCAACCTGTTTTTTATTTTCGAACGTTAACGTTGCATCATGAACAAAAGATACCAAATTAGTACATACCGATGTTTTAGGGACAAAGCCGTGCTGACAGTTGCTAATATAGGGTTCGATATGATTCCAAAGTCTATTGTATACAATTTGTTCGAATACTTTGGCAACGGCAGATAATATTGAAATAGGACTATAGTTCTCAATCAAAGATCTGTCACCTGATTTAAATATTGGGTTAATTATTACCTCTTTCCACTGGTTCGGAAAAACTTGAGTTTTAAAGGAGAGATTAAATATGTAAAGTAGTGGAGTTTCAAGATATGTTGCACATCAACAAAAGGATCCATTCGTAACTCGAAATGGGGTTGTATATCACAGGAGAGATATTAAAAACACCAAACCTTCCCCATGTATCACATTTAATAAATGCTAGGTTAATACAGCAGCGACATGTTTCGACTAAAAAGTCATCATCAGGCTAACTACAATTAATATTACAAATTAGTAAAATAGAACCGTTAAAAAGCGAGAACTTACATGTTAAAACAGTAGTTTAAAAGATAAAACCATAATTAAGCAAATCAGAGTTGAACTTGAAGAGGTGCATGTGTTAAACCATATGTGTCAAGTCACCTGGAAAATTAAGGACCTAGTCGGTCGTGAAGGCGCAAATTACATGCTAAAAAACAATCTAATTAGTAAAAATAGCTTAATCAAAGGTAAAACTTACGGGAAAATCTTAACAAACTAGTTGAAAATAATTAAAACATATTTAAGGCACATTTAAAAACAAAATTAAACTATCATGCTTCGTGAGGCGAAGTAAGACAGAGAATGCCCGGAAATCGAGCAAATTTGAAAATTTAACCAAGCCGGTACACAAGAAAACTGTAACAATAATAAACTTTCTGTAAAACGAGGTGACAACAATAAGAACTAACGCAAGAACAGCAAATCGTGGTTTAAGTTCAGGACTTCGTCTTAACGAAATTTTGTTTCCGATGCCTGTGTTGGCTTTATTGCTGATTTTAATTTGATATCGATATTTAAATTAGGATGCAAAACATCTACCGTAACTATAGGGAGTTCATCTCTAGTAACGCTAACATAATTTTTAGTCTGTTCCGTAATTATTACCTTGTCCAACGTTTTGTTATTTATATTTTGAACAGTATTATTGCATATTTCAAAAGAATTAAAATTCAAAAATTCTAAAAAATTTCTATGCAACTCATCGACCGTGTTTACATCGAAAGAATCAAGATTAATTTTCCAGATACTACCTAAGTTAAAATCCCCTACGATATACACATTCGTTGAATTTGTATCTACATTAGTTTCAATAAATTTGAAGAAATCAGCGTAAACATCTGGTTTCATATCGGGTTGTATGTAAACAGCTACGAAAGTATATATGTTTTTATTTATTGTTACTTTGACAATTATTGCATCATATAGGACATTTCTAGTTATTATTTTGATTATTTTGAATGATTTTTTAACGCTATTAACACACCACCTCCCATGTACTTACCTGTGATTACTGTGTTTCTATCTCCTCGTACTAAATTGTAAATATTTGAATCTATAATTTCATCAGAGTGTATGTCCTGTGTTAACCAGGTTTCGGATACACAAATAATATAATGTGCAACAGCTCCATATAAGAAAAAGTCTTGAAGTTTTCTTTTGATACTTCGACAATTTTGATAAATGACCGATATCTCAGACATTACATCTACCATGAAGAACTTAAATATTAACCTGAAACAAAAACAAAAATATATAAAAAAAACCAATTCAAATTCTGCAAATACAAAGAAAATATAATATGGAACTAATACAGACACACACTGACAAACAAAATGAAAATATTCTAATTAACGCTAAGGTCGAGCTAACTCGGGAGTCAAATTGAGTTGGCGAGTGCTGCGTATCTTGACTTATTAGTCCAGTAGCTTAAGTACCTCTTCTTCATTTTTCACCTTATGCTTTTTGTTGTTAGATTTAATCCAGATTTGACCGTCTGATGTCCAAACGTTTTCATTTTTGAACTTTGTTTGGGCCATTTTTAAGACATTCAGTCTGGTTTTTGTGAGATCTTCTGTGATAACATTTCCAGAACCTTTCAATTTTTTGCGATTGGCAATTATAGTGTGGCGATCATGCTAGTTAACGAATTTCACGATGAGGTGACGTCCTCGACCCGTATTCATGCCCACCCTGTGCCTGCGATCCAGTGCAGAACGATCAAGTGGAATACCCAACTTATCCTTGAAGAGATTTAAAATAACATCATCTGTATTCTCCGATTTGATTTCCTGTATACCAAAGATACGAATGTTGTTTCTGCGCGAATACTGTTGTAGATTATCGATATCAGCAGCAAGAGAAGTGTTCACTTTTATTAACTGTTCATTTTGAAGTTCAAGTGAGTTCAGTTTAAGATTTAAATCCCGCACTTGGTTGTTTATATCAACAAAAGCTTTTTGTAGGTTGGTTTCAACAACCTTTGCTACAGCCACTGCAATAGCAGATATGAAATCACTATCCGCACACATTGTTTTCACATTTTTGTCTATCAAGGACTGAATGTCGTTTAACTGAGACTGCGTGAACACCATAATGTTAATAATATTGCCAATAAATTGCAATTAAAAACGCTTTTTTAATACACTAAGATGCCGAAAATTACTAGACGAACTAATCGAACCAGATACTGGGCGTTGACAACTTCTGGTATATAAATATTTACCCGTTTGCAGAGCAATTTATAAAATATTTCGCAGCACTCACAACGTACTATTCAGTTGACGCCATGTTGCTCTAATGGACTATTTTCCCATATCTTGTGCCTTTCTCGGAATTTGAAAATTACTTTATGCATATATCAGAAATTGCTTTTTTAATTAATGAATCTGTAGATTTGTATTTAAGCTTGTACGTATAATTTCACAAGCGTAGATTGATAACTTCGAAATGTTGCTGTTCTATATAACGATTTTTTTATTACAGTGGCACTTCGATATATGGAAGTTAAAATGTAATGCTTTCTATTTTTACTTGTTATAGACTAATTTGTTGATAAATGTATAGTAAAAAATGTATATTATTCGCAAAACTGTATAAAATTTATTATTAAATAACTTCTTCAAGAAGAAGAAGAATTAATGCCATTTTTTCTTGATGACGCCTCTCTCTTGATTCTTCGTGCCGTTTGTGGATCTCCATTAATACCTTACGAACGGAGTTTTTTTTTAGGTATCCTCGCCTTTGCACACCTTTCTCTTCGTATTGTCGCTGGTGTTACTGTGCTTATGGCCCCTTGGTGTCGCCAAATTTACATCCTTTACTATTTTTAAACCAGGTGATAGCATCACTGGTTCTAAACTATCATCAATAGCGCCAATTTTGTGTAACTCTTCCTTACATTCTACAAACTTCCTGGTTTCACTAGATACTCTGTTTTGCTTTTCCGCATTACCTTTTCTGCGAAGGGCATTTTTATATCTGTTTTCGCATTGTGCAGCAGTTTTTGTAACTTGCAACTGGTTGCTTAACCCTTTATTGCATGATTTTTTTGTTTTTGATAAAAAAACCCATAGTAAGTAATGACTGGTATAAGGACGGGCAAAATACTAAAAAAAAATTTTTACAAAAATGTTATTGAAAAAAATTCAAAATTATAGATTGTGACAAATTAGGCACAATATGCATAAAAGAAAAATTATTCCGTGTGAAATCTGAAATAACAATTTCTGTCTTTGTTGAGGCATAAAGGTACATCACACTTAAAACAGTAAATATAGGATTTGCCGTCACATCCAGGAAATTTGCATCTGTTGCGCATATTTTCGCGATAATCTGGGAGGTGGTCAAGTCCATCTTTTCTAACTTCAATCTGAGGAATTTCTGTCGCAGGGCCTCTTTTTCTTTTTCTTTCGTACTGCTGCTGAAGATCATTGCTTGGTCTTCCTCTTCCTCTGTTTATTGGTTTTCCAGTTTTGATTAGAGCATCAGCTACTGCTATTTTGAAGTCCATAAGTGGCAGATATTCATCTGAGTTTTGCCGCCTCCAGAGCAACCAAGAATTTGCAATACATAAATCTAGCAAATGGAAGAAAATCTTTAGATACCATTTCTTGGATCTAATTTTGGTTCGGTAGTGACCCAGCATTGAATCAAGGACGTCGACGCCACCCATATAATTATTATATTCAAAAATGCTGCGCGGACAGGGAATCATTTTGTGCACTTTTTCCCGGCTAAAAAATCTCTTTTTTTGGTTCACTTCCTACATATGTAGAAAGAGTGTTAACAACTTTATTATCGAACCATGTTACTAGACTCACTTTTCTGGCATCTATTATCGCAACTTTCCCTTCCATGCTTCCTCTTCCTCGTTTTTTCAACTCCTGTTCTTTTGGCAGTACACATCCACGTACTCGGTTTATTTTAACTGTTCCCAGGGGAAGGATTCCTTCCGTTTCTAAATATATCATGAGTGGTACACTAGTGAACCAATTATCGAAAAATATTTTATGGTTGACGTGTCTTGGTATAGTTTCAGATAGTCTTGATACCACATTACTACTGACGCCTAAATCTGGAAGATCCGTAGGCACCTTGTTGCTCTGTGTACCAGCAAAAATGTCAAAGTCATAGCTAAATCCCGAAATTCCGCTTAAAACATAATTTTTGTAACCCCACTTGTGCGGTTTTTTGGGATTGTATTGTTTTATGCTGGAACGTGCTTTTGTGGGGATTATCTGTTCATCTACTGCCAAATGTTCTTCTCGTGGTACTAAAAGTAAACGTTGTCGGAGTTTCTGAAGAATAGGTCGAATTTTGAATAATTTGTCGTGTCCTGGTTGTTCGTTCGGAACTTGGTCGTCACTATTATTAAAATGTAAGGATCTTTTAATCTCCTCCCATCTGTTGCATGATATTACTTTGGAAACTGCAGGATATCCTAATGTTGAGGACCAATAGTGTCTAGTTTGTGGTAATTTCACGATGGACATGTACAACACAGTTCCAATAAATATTTCTATTTCGTTTGAACTGATAGCTGGTTTGTTCGGTCGAGTCTGAACGGAATACATATTTGATTGTTGCGTAATAAATTGTGTAAGTTCCTTTGGAAATAAATAGAAAAAGTAATCTGATGGAGTATCCAGATTACGAATTTCAGGAGACATTTCTTCCTTTCCTAGAAATCGAATTTCTTCTGGTGTTCTTCGTAGATTACCTTTTCTCCAAGTACCAGGATTCAATTTTTCTGCCAGTTGTGAGAGTGGTATCTCCATGTCAACATCAGAATCGGAAGAGGATACATCAGTTTCTGGTATAATACTGTCACTTTCTTCTTCTATAAAATGATTACTGACTTTTTCATGATCACTGTCAGCTGCTAATACCTCTTCATAATTTTCTGGGTCGTTGTCGTCATTGAAATCACTGCATTCGCTTCTGTTGTCGTCAGGGATGTCCCTCACGTAATTGAGGTTGCCATAGAATTGTTTAGGATCCATCTAGAATAAAATATTTCCAAAATCAGTAGAGTTGCATATTGTGCCAATTATGTCAAGAACGCATAGAGTGCCACTTATAGCACAAAGAGAAATATTAGAAACAAGTGTCTAAAATATACACTAAACGAGCAAAATTACTTACCTATAAAATCTATAGATATCGTTTATCACTATATATTTTTTTAGGCGTTAATATGACACAATACACAACACAAATATAAAGTCAAAACGCACTGATGCATGAGGCGCTATAACTTATGCAAGAATCAACTTGCAAGCGGCCTTGAAACGCAAATTGCTGAAGTAAAGCCACAAACCTTAACGACCAATAAGGAACGGTGTGTGACAAATCTAGACCAGCACGCAGAAATGGAATATATTCATTGTGAGACTTGGAAAACATATGAAATTGGTTTGGGTCATATATGTCACACCATGCGATAAAGGGTTAACTCTGTGGCTACTTCTTCCCACATTTTTTTTGTTCTAAATTTTTTCATTGGTCTAACTTGATTGATAAATGCTTCATATCTGTCTAATAAAAAACGTGTTTCTTCGGTACCCCATTCTAAGTCTGTTAATGTAATACGTAAATTATAAACAAATATATAAATAAAATGTATATTATTCACAAAACTATATAAAATTTATTATTAAATAACTGTAATTAATGCCATTTTTTCTTGATGACGCCTCTCTCTTGATTCTTCGTGCCGTTTGTGGATCTCCATTAATACCTTACGAACGAAGTTTTTTTTTAGGTATCCTCGCCTTTGCACACCTTTCTCTTCATATTGTCGCTGGTATTACTGTGCTTATGGCCCCTTGGTGTCGCCAAATTTACATCCTTTACTATTTTTAAACCAGGTGATAGCATCACTGGTTCTAAACTATCATCAATAGCGCCAATTTTGTGTAACTCTTCCTTACATTCAACAAACTTCCTGGTTTCACCAGATACTCTGTTTTGCTTTTCCGCATTACCTTTTCTGCGAAGGGCAGTTTTATATCTGTTCTCCCATTGTGCAGCAGTTTTTGTAACTTGCAACTGGTTGCTTAACTCGGTGGCTACTTCTTCCCACATTTTTTTTGTTCTAAATTTTTTCATTGGTCCAACTTGACTGATAAATGTTTCATATCTTTCTAATAAAAAACGTGTTTCTTCGGTACCCCATTCTAAGTCTGTTAATGTAATACATAAATTATAAACAAATATAATTATTATGTGCAAAATTAATCACTTACTTTCTTTATCGTTGAAAGAAAGCTCTAGGGCATTAGGTATAGCGTCTTTAAGTTGGCCATCTTTATGGTTAATTTGGCTTCTTCCACTTTCCGATGCCTCATTGAGAAAATTATTACCCGTTGAAAGAATATTTGCTTCCCGCAAAACTTCTGCGCTGAGAAACATTCCCTCTAGATTGCCAGAAGTACAAAAAGATTTAATATTCTTAGTAATAATATACTTCGGTTTTTTCCCCTACCGTTAACTATATTTCGAACTTCACACAGAATATTCCCATTCCCTTCAACACGACTTCCATCATCATGATATATAAATTGCACAAATTCCACATTCATTTTGCTAAGAACTACTTCAGCAAAGAACAGCACAAACAGATTTAAAAATTCTGTAAACGTCCCAATACTGCCACACAATTGAAGGCAGGTAGGAGTTGAAACATTTGCTCAACATCTGAGATTTGTTGGTCGCGCCTTTTTCGCATTTTCAAATGTCGCTCCAAATATTAACACGAGAGCAGTGCAGTCACGTGATCACACTACACGCGTGTACACTCTCACCGAGGGCGGGCAACCTACACCAGTGCAGTGCACGTGCGATTGGAATTCGTCATATGCTTTATATAATTAATTAAAAGGTGGCGCAAAGTTATAACTACAAGTCGGATAACTTTTCGCCACTTGTTTAAAATCATGAATATCTTGCATTCTATTGATTTAGGTAACTTAGCACTATTTTAATCATGTTCGCAATCGTTTTTTACATAATATACTATTATGATACACATAGGTCACTTATTTGGAAGATTAATACAATCAAATTTAGAATATTTTGAATAAGATTGCTGGTTACGTTGAATTGAGTAATAGAAATTAAATTTGAGACAATTTATAATTAATTTTGTTAAGTTATAGCAATTGATTGAAGAGATAATGGAATATGGTTTAATTACATGCAAGTAAAAAGAATAAAATAATATTTAATTAGAATTGGATGAATTACTACATACAAGGAATAAGTTATACTAATTACTGGATTTGGTGATTATACGGAGGACGGGTCAATCATTTGAAGGGAGTTGCCTGTGTAGCTGATTGATTTGGGTTAGTTACTACAAGGCATGAGCTGCGGACAATGGGAAATTAGTTTGGATACCATCTGTTAGTGGAAACTTATCAAG